>BRDA01014376.1:0-19118 GCA_036984385.1 Crenuchus spilurus | reverse complement strand
TTGTCCCAACTTTTTTGGGATTTGTTGACACTGTGAAATTTTGAATCAACATATTTCTCATTTAAAATGTTACATTTACTCAGATTAAACTTTTGCTCTGTCATCTATGTTCTAATACGAGTAAAATATTGACATTTGCCATCTCCACATCATTGCATTCAGTTTTTATTCACTATTTGTATAGCGTCCCAACTATTTTGGAATCCGGTTTGTATATATAGTGTATTGCAAACTGGATAGCAAAAGGACTTTTTCTTCAACTACTTTATAAGGCATCCATTAAAGTTTCTTTGAGCAATGTGAAAGAAGATGCACTTCTGAAAAGGTCTGAAAACAAATTTTCTAACAAAAGTTTGGATTTATGCATGAAAACAACCTTTTAAAGATTTAAATATCCTTCACATAATGTAAAGGTTCTATACCAGTTCACAGGAACCATTATGATATGTCAAAGTTCTTTGAACTTCTTTAAACAGGCTCTGCTGTGTCTGATCCCCTTGCACTAACAACATCCACACTAGGGGCAGCAGTGGTCTTGTGGTTAGGGATCTGGTCTTGTAACTGGAAGGTCACTGGTTCGATCCCCGGACAGGTCGTGACTGAAATACCCTTGAGCAAGGTACCTAAACCCCAATTGCTTCCCAGGTGCCATGGATAGGGCTGCCCACCACTTCGGGCACATGTTCTAACAGCCTAGTGTGTTCACTAGTGTTTGTGTTTCACGGTACGGATGGGTAAAATGTAGAGGTGTTGAAATTAGTCATATAATCGATGCATTGAGATGTGGACATGGGCAATTTAGCATTGACACAGTTACAGACCATAATCGATAATAATATGATCACGTCAATCATTGCATACGTAATAGCAAAAATTAGGTTACGAGGTTGAGATTAAAAACGCACCAAATGTTTTAAAAGCCAAAATATGGACACATTTTTGATTCTACATGCTGGCTAGGAGGCGAGAACTGGACAAGTCACGTGTTGTGCAAAGCCTGCCAACCAAATGAAATAATACAGAAAATTAATGTGCTGCATCGGGCAGCGCAATATCGAATCAAATCAAATCGTTGACATGATAATCTTAATCCATCCGAATTAAGACATCAGTGAAGGTTCACTCCTCTAGTTAAATGCGGAGGTCAAATTCTGTTGTTTGCAAATCACATTAGCCAAAAAACTACAAAAAATACTAAACACACCACCACAGTGTCACTACAGTTCTGAGAATGATACATGCCCAAAAGTAATAGCTATTCTGTGGTGGACCTGACCTCTGAAGAACAGAGTGAAAGAAAGCTAATAAAGTACACAAAGAAACAGGTGAACTAGTCTTCATAGACTGTAACTGTGTAATTGTAGAAGTATAAAGTCCACCTATATACTCAGTGGAGCTGATAACATGAACAATGAGTGTAGATACAAGAAGGTGGTTTTACTGAAGTGGCTGTAAAGGTTTTAGCTCAGGTTTTAGTTGGTCATTTGTGTTGGAAAGACATTTACCATTTCTGAAATAAGCATCTGTACATTTGCATTTTGAGGCAAACAGTTGTCCAACATCTGCATTTAATATTTCAGTCACATGTAGCTGTTGTGTTGGAATTTGTTAACAGTAAATGTGCCAATCTGTTGCCATGCATTTCTGTGTCGGATCTTCCCACGCATCTGGATATGCTTTCTCTGATAGGAATATGGAATTATCAATTAAAATATACCAAAAATTACCATACACCCAATTAGTCAAGGAGTTGCTGTTCATTAGGATACAACACATTTGCAATTCAACATAAACAATTTGGAATAAATAGGACAGGAAATTAAATTTCCTATTCAAAACACTGCTTCGTTTAAATAAATAGTGAAATGCATTACTTTCCAGTGTCATAAATATGCATTGCATATAAATTCTAAGCTGATTTAGTGTTCATTTAATTGCAGAGACTTTCAAGGACCGACTGCAGTATTCAATATTTCATATTTTGCCCCAATTAACCTAGCCTGTATTTTATTTGTATATATGCTTGCATTTTAGGATTCCAAAGGCTCTTCTCACGGTCGTCTTCATGAACATGGAGATATACAGTACAGATAAATTCAGAAAAAGCATTCTTTGGCTGTGAAAGAAAGAAAAGAAAGTAATTCTCCTGGCTGTATTGACGGCAGATAACAGTGATTTACTAGATGGCTTAGCTCACAAATAACTGCCTACCTGCAGAACAAGGCATGAAGCACATCCTATACACCTCAACCTGCCGTATCATCAACTCTAACCCCCCTAACACCACTTCCCCCTCTCTGTTTTTCTCCCTCTCTCTTTCTGACAGGGACAGGGCCCATCTGCACTCTCTGTATAGTTGTTAATAGGCTTTAGTTTAAGATTTGCCTGCACGAGTTAAGAGTATCACAAAGGCTGGCAATTTTCAGTGCTTTTATAATTCACTATTCAACGCTTCCAGGAAATTCTGCATGTGTAAAAGGTGCTGTTAGACGTTCTTATTTTTCACATGCTATTTGCTTTTTCTTTGTTCTGAAATAAAATGTGTTAACAGGATGGATCTTACAGAAAAAAATCACATTTACACAAGTTTCCTGTTACCTGAGATGTACTGTAGTTGATCAGCCAAGACATGTTTGAGGTCTAAATTTAGCTTTTTTAATTTTAGAACTGTTCATTAAATGTTAACGTTGAAGTTGTTTAACACCAGTTCGTTTTTTAAATAGTTAACACAGTTAAATAGTTTTTTACCTTGCACTGACTCATCCAGTTCTTTTGGACGGTTCCTTGGTAAGAATGAAGGGAACAGATTTGTACTTGAGCTGCATTTTTATAGTCATTCCCAAATTTCACTGCCTGCTCTCAATCCTCTCCACTCCTCACAAGCACAGTGAGAAGCAGCCTGTAATGGATGTGTTAGTTGCTTTTTAAACACACAATTTTAAGTTCAAAGACCCTGCAGTTCAATGAGTGAGCAAGAGAGCAGCAGTGGTCAAGCAAACTAGAAAAAGAACAGCATTAGAGAGGAATCTGATAAAATATTTCATTGTGATTAACTACTCAATGTACCTGACTCACTTTTGGGCTCATTGGATGGCTTTGAAATGGAGGTGGAAAGGAGGTCACTTAACAAACTCAGTACTGTCCTGGACAATACATCAACACCCCCTCCATGACCTGTTGAGTCTCAGTTAAGGTCAATGTACACCACTGCACAATAAGAAACACACTATGGACAATGGGCTCCATGAGAGAGTTGCAAGGCGCAAACCACTGGTGACCAAAAACAACACAAAGGCTCTGCTTGCTTTTGCCAAAAACACATCTAGATGAATCCCAAGACTTAATAATATTCTGTGAACTGAAAAGTCAAAAGTGGAATTTGTTGAAAAACATGGGTCCTGTTCCATGTGGCATAAAAGCTAACATCACATTCCAAAATAAAAGCTTCATAACCACAAGCCAACAAGGTGATGGCAGTGTGATGGTCTGGGCTTGCTTGGCTTTTGCAGGATAACTGATGGAGCCATGAATCTTGCTCTCCATCAAAAATTCTGAAGAAATATTTTCCCCATCACTCGGTGACATAAAAGGTAAATCTGTAGGACAATGATCTGAAGTCCTCAAATAAGTCCAAAAACAAGAGTGGGCGAAAAGAGTCATCTTAAGTTCTTCTAAACATTTGATTATTGTTGTTAATGAATGATCATTTAAAAGTTATGTCTTTATCATAAATTGAAATTAGCTTGATGATCTGAAACATTTAAATGTGACAAATGAGCAAAAATAGGAAAATACTTTTTCAGAGCACTATGTATGTATCATGTATTTTTTACAGCATTTTACTACTAGTGCATCTTCCAAAATTATAATATTGCGACATATTCATATGTGTTCATAATTTAAAATAAAAGTTAAACTGCCATATACTGTATATGTTACAAGTAAAGTGACACGTCAAGTGTTTTTTGTTTTAATGTTGTTATTGCTTGAATATTCATTTACACAAATTGAACTCAATGTTCTAATAATGTGAAATTCTAGATTTCTGATTTTCATGAGCTATAAGCCATAATTATCAATAGTAAAAAAAAAAACTTGAAATGTCACTTAATGTTTAATGAATATAACAGCTTACTTAATTTATTAAAGAATATAAAAGCTTGGTACTGTAACTATCTGTAAGACTAACATATTGATTTGTATTATAGTACTGGCTTAGTGTATTACACATTTGAATTGTGTTTCATTGAAAACCACATTATAAACTTTTTCAAAAATATTTGTATCATTTATTTAATGGTGGGAGTTTAAATGCTGGGACTTAAGATGTGCAAAAAAATCAGATTTTTATTCTGCTAACTAAAAATGTGATTTCTATTACACAACCTTTCACATTCTTTTCAAAACCTTGCTATATCCAAAACTGTTTACAGCACTTAGGAATGAAACTCTAGCAACACTAATATAAGTGCTATCCTTGTCTGAGTCAGGCAAGCTTCATAACATCCAGATATATAAAAATGTCTCACTTTCCTCTTTCCCCATATACATCACTGTGAACAAAATGTTTAAAGGTGACACTGGGTCTCTGCTTTAGTTTTATTTATTATAACAGGCTTAAAGTGAGGACTGCAGATTTTCCCTTTTTCAATACTTTGTTGCATCCGATTCAACCTTCCATCCAAAAAAAGAGCTTCTGAAAAGTTCCCATATCATTATTCAGCTATCTGCACATGTCGCAGGTGGGATGTTGTCCTTTGGGTGATGCATTGCATTATACTTTTAAATTCATTTTCATTTGAATTCTAAGCAATGAGAAAACCATGACAATCTAACAACATGTGGTTTAAGAACACTCAAATAAATCTTTCAATATACAGTTTTGCTTTGTACAAAAGGTACTGGACCATCATTGGCTCAGCACTTTTCCTGTCACTGGGGTGGAACCCTAAATTTTGTACCATTAGTTAGGAAATATCATTGTAACATTGTGTCGTAATGAATTTATTTAAAGTTGTATTCACTTTCTCTGTCGTGAAAAAAAAAGTTTTGAAAAGATACAAATATGCTAATTTCTCATAGAAAAGTGACTGCAGAGAACCTTTAAAAAGGTGTCCTAGAATGGAAAACATTGCCTAGTTGAATATGGAACTAACATACCCTGAACCTCAAACACTGTTGTCTCCTCTGTAAAAAACAAGTCATGCATAAACAAAACAGGGAAGTTAAATGGACCAATTCCAAAATTCTAGGCTCTTTCATAACTCATACCCCACACCCAAGCTTCACAAACACCAGCTGTACATCTGCCATTATATTTTCAATTCCTACAAAAAGGCCTACACACATCATCAATTCAACTCAACAGTTTTCTCTTCTTTATCCTCCTCTCTCCTATACTTCTTTTGCACAACATGCATCTCTTCATTCTCCTTTCCCTCTGTTTTTCCTCAGCTCTCCTTTCAACTTTCACGTCCTTTCACACCCAGTCATGTCCTCAAAATGTGCGCACATCAGCCAGCAGGTCAGCAGACATCTTCAACCTTTCTCTCTCATTCTCAGTAAAGCATGCGTTTTTCAAACTGGCCACCAATGTCCAAGTTCCAAAGTCAGCCAAAGTAAACACCTTAAATGCCCAGTTGGTCTGAACTCCATCATAAGCAAGTGCTTTAAAAAGCTTATCAGAGACTTTATCTGTATGTCATTACGTGCTAGCCTGGGCCCTCTGCAGCCTGGGCCCTATAAACCGAACAGATCCACTGATGATGCAATAGCCCCGACTCGACACACTGCCCTCTCCCATCTGTGAAAAAGGACACATATGTAAGAATGCCTTTTGTGGACTAAATCTCTGCCTTCAACACCATCATCTCCTCAAGGGTCATTAAGCTTTGAGATCTCAGTCTGAGGATCTCCCTGTGCAGCTGGATCCTGAACTTCTTAATGAGACAATGGCAGGTGGTCAAGATGGGCAACATCACCTCATCCATTCTGACCCTAAACACCGGTGTTCCTCAGGGCTGTGTGTTCAGCCCTCTCTTGTACTCCCTGTACACCCACGATTGCACAACCAGACACAGCTCCAACGTCATCATCAAATTTGCAGATCACACAATGATCATGGGCCTGATCTCCAACAACAAGAAGACCTACAGGGAGGAGGCCAGCTTCCTGACACACCGGTGCCAGGAGAATATCCTTTCTCTCAATGTCAACAAGACCAATGAGCTGATAGTGGACTTATAGAGAACATGCACACCCCCATCACCATCAATGGAGCCACTGTGGAGAGGGTGAGCTACTTCAAGTTCCTGGGTGTCCACATCACAGAGGATTTGACATGGACTGAACACACCATGCAGGTGTTGAAGAAAGCACAACAGTGCCTCTTCTACCTCAGATGGCTGAGGAGGTTTGGAATGAACCCGCGAAGCCTCAGAAACGTTTACACAGATGCAATGTAGACCATGCTAATGGTCACCAGCTGGTATGTGTAGTGTACTGCACTGTCACAAAGCAGAAAGCCTTGCAGAGTGTGGTGCAGACAGCCCAGCACATCACCAAGGTTCCCCTCCCAAACCTCCTGGACTTATACACCAGCCACTGAATGAGGAAGACCAGAAGGATAATAAAAGACTCAACCCACCCAAGCCACTGTCTGTAGTCTCAGCTGCAGAGTGGCAGGAGGTACAGAAGCATAAAGTCCAGAACCAGCTGGTCCTGAGACAACTTGTTCCCCAAATTCAACAGACTACTGAACAGCCAGTAGTACTGGATCTTCATCATCATGTTCTCATGTTCTAATTCAAACCACATCCATACTCCAACTCCAGTCCTGGAGTCCAGCACAGTTTGGTGATGTCACTGCTCTGACACTACAATTAAATATGCTAATTGCCCGCTGAGTTGAATCAGGTGTGTCTGATCAGGTAGATCACCAAACTGTGCAGGAAACTGGCACTCCAGGACTGGAGTTGCCTACCCCTGTACTGTAGGGACTATGCACCTATGATTTCCACTCACCTTCACACATGTGTAATCTGATGTGACAAAGTTGATTTTATTTGATTATTTAATATACACACCCTATCAGCACAAAAAAGCAAATAAGGCAAATAACAGGAAGCAACAAGTCATTACAGAACCTTAAAAAAGCAAAGAGAAATGATTAGTTTTGGTGCACAGAAACCTTAGTCTTTAGTCTTAAATTTAAAAAGATGGACAGCACATTAGGCCTTATGGCCTTTTCAGAAATAAAACATTACCTGGGGACAAAAGGCAGTCCAGTGGTGTGAATTCTTCATCCATGACCTGATCGCTCTGAGCAGACACTACTGGCTAA
This sequence comes from Crenuchus spilurus, assembly GCA_036984385.1. NCBI lineage: Eukaryota > Metazoa > Chordata > Actinopteri > Characiformes > Crenuchidae > Crenuchus > Crenuchus spilurus. Next base: position 11,776 of record BRDA01014376.1, on the reverse strand, counting down.
AAAGAAAGAACATTTTGGCATTAAGACAGAAACACTACAGTTTGAATAGATTAATAATAAAAACTGTGCTTATTTCAAACAAGTATATTTTATTGCACCACAATAGTACAATTTCCCCTGGTCAAGCAAGAAGCAATTCTGGAAACTAAGGGCACAAAGCAAAAATCTCATCTCTCTCTCCGTGAATATGGGGGAATTATTTATTTATTTTTTTACATATAGTTATATAATACATAAGTAAAATATGTATATGTATATATACATATAATATTTTGTACATTAAAAATACATATTTTGACACAGTACAGGATAACAAGACAACAAACTTCTGCACATTTAAACATTTGAAAATAAAGCTTAAAATTTACCTGTGAAAAATTAATGGCATATTTTATGTTTTTTAATAAGCTAAATTCAGTAAATAAATAAATTGTACACTACAATGTACTGTAAATATCATTCTATGAATTAGGGTAGTTATTTTCACAATAAATAAAATATGTATACATATACAAAGGCATTTACAGAGACAGATCATAAATATAACAAAAATCACTTTTTCTTTCACTTATTATATAAACAGCTGGTATGCCACAACGTTTGGTGTCTTTAGCTCCTTGAGAAACGAACAGATCCAGCAGATCCAGACAATGTGTCAACTGCATTTGGGGAAAGAAGTACATTTGTTTTTGTGAATTTTGTCACCAAAAATGTTTTTGGTGAACCATCTCCTTAACACACCAGTGGACTGAGTCTACTTGAGCTGAACACAGTATAATATAATTACAATGCCATGCTAGTTTCAAATGAACACTGCTGAATTCAAAGTGGAATTGTGGCTAATGGTTTGACCTGTCTTTAGCCTTAAAGACTAGCCCAGACTGGCCAGTCCTATTACTTCAGGTACAGTAAGCTGACAGTTCAACTGCAGAACAAAAGAAACCTCACGAGTCCCATTCAAATGATGTTACATATTAAAGAAGTTGAAGTTTGCAAAAGAAAGTCAGTGTCAGTAGGAATTTATCCAACACTGGTTATTTCTTTTCTGTACAAGTTCAATCATATCAATTTTTATAAGGTAACCTACAGGTAGGATGTATTCTCTGCTCTAGGCTGAGACAAAAAGGCCAGTATAACTGAGAAGACTAAAAGAATGAGAAACTTTCCTACCTATCACTATGTACACAAGTCCAAATTCCACAGGTTCAGCAACAACACTGAGAACAGCCTTGTCTTCTGATTAGATTCAAACAGCTTCAGAGACAAGTGATCTTTTCAGTGACGTGTTCTTTCACAGCTGTGCTTTGGACAAAGCCAGTGAGTTCTGAGTGATGAATACAGAGAACAGATGGTAAAAAAAGCTAAGAAAGAAAAGAATTCTACTTATTGACAGCCTGACAGTTCACGCAAGAGTCAAAGCCAATACAACATTAAAGATAGTTTTCCATTAATCCAATGGAAATGGCAGAAAGCAACAGATCAATTCAGCCACTAAGACACACCTATAACACTTCACTGCAAATGGATCAACATATCCCGTAAAAGGTGCCAAACCATCCTGAACACTTATTGACAGAATTAACTCATTGCTAAACCCTACAGAGAGGTGACAGAATGAGGCTTTGGGCTACATCATGTCATCCAAAATTTGGAAAATAGGATGTATGCTGTTATTTCTGTAATGCACTATAGTAGTAAACATTAGACAGATTATGCTGAAATTAGAGGCTCTGTTATAGAAACTCTGCATCAAAAATGAGTACCCCATACACTAACATGTTTATTTCCTAACAATTTGCCCATTTTGTAATATTTTGCCCATCCATGTTGCTGATAAAAAGCCTTGTTGGCATGAATGACACTAGCAAAGATTGGTGGTTAAATGTCCTTTCATTCTTTACAGATCTTTCTTTTTAGCTGCTCTTTGTTTGAGGGATTATGTACTTTTGGCTCTATGTAATTCAGGTCAGCTGAAATATTTCACCAGTATAATACGCTGAGCAGGAGCACCTCACAAGCCATGCCATTTCAGAGATGGTCCTACCCAGTCATATGGGCCTTATCAAAGTCACTCTAACCTGCTCAATTCTCCCACATTCAACACTTCGACTATAAGAAATTACTGTTCTCTTACCATCTAATATGTCCCAGATATTCATATGCACCTATGTTATGAGAAGATTAACATCAACATTAATCTGTGAGTGATCCATAATGATTTGGCTTATCAGTGTAGTTTAGTTATGTGTGTATTAAGGATCACATCAGTGCACCAGCATAAAAGCTCATAATGCAATTGCCCAAATTAAGGAAGCCAAATAGATAAACTCAGGATTATATTTACAGTATATACAATTATCACTACATGTGTAAAACTGGAACTTTTTAACAGCTCAATGCTGTGTGTGATGGAAAAATAACAGTGCATCCCAAAATCAAACCTCATCCCAGATGTGAAACATTATGAAGAAAGCATCATGGTCCAGGACTGCTTTGGTTTAAATTCAAGGATTTGCTTACATACACAACTTATCTTTTATGCTAGTACAGTTTGACTGCATTTGCCCATATTTGTGACTTAGGCAAATATCAAACCACAATTGATTGGTAATCAGTGCAGAAATACAGGTAATTCCAAATGGTTCTTAATAAAAACTTTATTGCTGTCTAGCTGAGATGAATGCCAGAAATGGAACCATGTATGGTTCAGAAATCAAATACCCCATGACTACTGCTGCCCACTCCCACATAGTCCAATTACAATATTTGTATCTATTTATAAAATGGTTCTGTACATACATTTTCAAACTATCTTCATTCTTTACAACTAAATAGGATGCTTTTGCTGTATGTGTATATGACCATTATTCTGATTGCCTGCCCTGTTTTGTGTGTCTCTTTCATAAAGCATTCCAGTCTGAAACACTTCTAATAGCTTCAGTATGAATAGGTGGTGCTAAATGATAAATTATATATGATGTTGTTTACTAAAACAACTATTTCTGTTCAAATATGAGGAGAAATCTATTTTATATGCAACAGACTTCTTTAAAGCATGCTTGTTTTATTGGTGTCACACATTAGGGATAGGCAATATGCTTTCCTGAGAAAATTAACTAAGTAATGTATGTTTGGTGCACTGAAAACTGCATGGATCATAAAAACACAGACTTAGACCAACCATAGAGAGGCTGTAAATAACAACCTGTAAATTGCACAGTGCAGGCTCATTCTGTGAGAATAGATCTAGATGTGATTTTACTCAGTGTTCTGAGGGTGGATGATGCTTTGGCAGAGCTGTTTGGGACAGGCCTGGTAATCAGTTCTCCTGAAAAAGCTACTCTCCTCTCCTCCACACTTCATTAGCCCAGCAGCTGTCCACATCAGCACAAGTTTATTCCTCTAAATACAAATAAAAATTGCGCTGGACTCAAATAATTTATTCTTTAGATTTTAACAGCTTAATACACTTCACTTCAAAAATGTCTACATAAATTATTACTTGTTTAGACTACTAAAATAAAAAAATAATTAATAATAATCCGAAGAAGAAGAAGTGACACTTTATTATGTATTGTGTAACTTTTTATATTTTTTAAATTAATCAGTCCTGCTTTCTATATATTATATATAATTAGTTTATTAATTGACATTAATTAGGCAATAAACACATTATAAATCAATACAAAGCCGGTATAATTCATAAGTAAAAAATAAAAATAGTGACAATCATGAGGAACAGGACAGAGTATGCTGCAAGCTAAATAATGTTGCTAAGAGTTTATGAGTTCAGTGATTTCCACTAAACTTCTAAATCAAATAATTTCTGACTAATAAAAACATTGTTCCGTAAATAATAGCATCAGGTTGACAAATGAAATATACCTGAGAATTAGTGTAGATGATTGTGGGTTCACTATATGCAGTGGTGCTAGAACATTTGTGAACCCTTTAGAATTTTCAATATTTTTGCAAAAATATGACCTAAAACATAATATATTAATAAAACATCATCAAACATCAGAAGTCCTAAAAGTAAATAAAGAGAAAGCAGTTAAACAAATGAGACAAAAAAAAATTGAGGACAATCATCCAATATGACAAATTTGTGAGTGGCAAATGTATGAGAACCATTGCTTTCAGGGGTTCTTCGTGACCTCGCTGACTATTACATGCCTTGCATTTGGAGTGATCATTGTTGGTCGACCACTCCTGGGGAGGGTACCAATGGTCTTGAATTTCATCCCACAGATTGTACACAATCTGTCTGACTGTGGATTGGAGTCCAAACTCTTTAGAGATGGTTTTGTGACCTTTTCCAGCCTGATGTGCATCAACAACTCTTTTTCTGAGCTCAGAAATCTCCTTTGTTTAGGCCATGATACACTTCCATAAACATGTGTTGTGAAGAGCAGACTTTCACAGATCCATGTTCTTTAAATAAAACAGGGTGCACACTCACACCTGATTGTCATCCCATTGATTGTAAACACCTGGTTCTAATTTCACCTTCAAACTAACAGCTAATCCTAGAGGTTCATACTTTTGCCTCTCACAAATATGTCATATTGGATAATTTTCCTCAATAAATAAATGATCAAGTGTAATATTTGCGTCTCATTTGTTTAACTGTGTTCTCTTTATCTACTTTCAAGACTTCTGTGAACATATGATGTTGTTTTAGGTCATATTTATGCAGAAATAAAGAACCATTCTAAAGGGTTCACAAACTTTCAAGCAGCACTACACACACACACACACACACACACACACACACACACACACACACAAATATATTAAAGTATTTATGACATAAGTAAGAACCCTTTAGAAAACTAAAAACTATAAGTCTACAAGATTGATATATGGTAATGATGATTTTTACATATTTTATTTATTTTGGGGAAATCTCAAAGTGAGTTTTTACTATATTTTGATTGTGTATTTTGTGATAGATTCATTATCTGTTGAAAAATAGATTATGTTCAGTGAGGGATGAAGGGTATGAAGGGATGAAGGCTGCTGATGTTGTGAGAGACTGGAACCAAGGTAGACGCTTCCAGGTTTGGTGATGAGTACTTTACTAAAAGGATTATTCATGAGAGTTGTCAAAAATAAGTCCAAGGTCAAATATTCCATAAAGGATGAACTGGGCATGTACAGAATGCAGAATGCACTATATACACTATTCAAATGACAGATACAGGTCAGAAATTCAGTAAATAAAAAAGTAACAATTACAGAAACCAAAGTAAGAAAATATCCAAAATACAAGGAACTCAGAACAGTAACACAAAATCCACAGACTATAGAAAAGGCAATACTCAGCAGTTAGACTACAGTCAAAGAAGGGCTTAAATACACAAAGGACAACAAAATAACTAGCTTCAGCTGAACTAGATAATCACATGGGCTAAGCTAATGATTCATATGACTCCCAGGGTACTCTTCAAGACAGATCATAGCATACAGTTAAAGTATCACCTGACTCCCAGAGGCACTCCCAGAGTTTACACTTAGTTCATAACATACAAGGCCAAGTAACATATGACACAGTGTCACATGACTCCCAGAGGCATTCTAGGAGTTGGAGTTCATTAGAACTGTAGAAGGTAGAGTACGTTCCTTTACTGTAATGGGACACAAATAATGTTGTTATCCCTTATAGAATGTACTGCAGTAAAACTAATTGTGTGATGAATTTAGAAACAACACGTTTTTTTTATTAGTAGATTTGTTAATGGCCGTTGTTGTAGGAGCTACTCTATCACATGTTGTCAATCAATGGATATTTACCATGGCTGCTGTGTTTCCCATTTACTGTTTCCAGAGCATTAGTATAGTACACTAACCACAGATGCCTTGTTAAACAAAATTAATACAGACCTTCCAGCCAATCAGAAAAAAAAGTATTTCTCTTCTTCAGGGTATAAGATACCATGAATAAACCAAACTCTGACAATTTACTCTCATTTCTATTTTTATTATAAATCCTTCAAATCTCAATATCTACAGAATCTTTCACACTACAGCATTTTCCATATCATTTCAACACTTTTTTAAACAGAACTCATTTACTATATTCTATCACACTCCTGATCCAATGTGGTTTGAGTGTAGCAGCTCTGATTAAAGACTGAAATCCAACTCAGCATGTTGCATATAAAATATTATTCAAATTACTGCAAGGTTTTCATACATAGTCGGTAAGGACAAGCTAACACAAAGCAAGCAGCACAGCCAGATGTATGTGACCCAATAAAATGTTTCTGGGACCCTCTAAAATCAGAGAGGTGAAAAGTCAATAAAAAAAGAATTACAAGACATGTAATCTGAATTCACTGTATTAACTACATTTCCCATAATGCCTCAGAGTCAATTTTTGTGGAGTAGTGGACACATGCCACAATATGACTCAGCAGACAAGGTAATGATGGCTCATAGCTATATGTTTATGCAAATTATTACCATATAACCTATCAAAAATACATACTACACCACTAAAGCAAAGGCATTCATTAAAAATGCAAATGTATCAGGTTAAATACACTTACATGTATATTTACAATAGTTCACAATACCTCTAATATATTCACATGTATATTTGTCCATAACTCTGCCTTGTATTTGTTCATGTAAAAGGACTCAATAAAGTTGAATCTAATCTAACATAATTTAATAATCAGAACAAAGTTGGGATGGTATGGAAATACAAATGTAAATTTATTTGTTATATTTATTATATTTATATTTTATATATTTATTCTGTTATTTCATTACAGACAATATATTTCATGTTTTGTGTGACCAACAATTTAATTTGATAATATTCATTCATTCCTGCATTTCTGGTCTGCAACACATTCCACAAAAGGTTGGAAGAGTACAGTGTTCCTCAAAAAAGATTTGAAGGGTTTTGCATATATATCCCTTTATATATATATATATATATATATATATATATATATATATATATATATATATATATATATATATATATATATGTATATATACACACACACACACACACACACAACATAATATCATTAAATGATTCAAGAAATATGGTGGAATTTTCAGTGCGTAAAGGGAAAGGTTGAAAGCCTAAACTGAACAGCTGTGACCTCCAATCCCTCAAGCGGGACTGCACCAATAGCTGATATAACCACATGGATAAGGAATTACTTTGGCAAACCTTTGTGAAGCTCTAAAATGCAGAGATACATTCACAAATGTCACTTAAAATGTCACCATTACAGATCTTTTTTGGAAGAAATGGATGCTGTGTGCTCTAGACCAAAGAGAAAAAGGACCATCCAGAATCTTACACTTACAATTCAGTGATGCAGAAAATTACATTACAAAATGTACATTCTAGATTTTAGAGCAACATGTTCTGCCTTCAAGATAACATCTTTTCCAGGGGCATTCATGCATTTTTCAACAAGACAATGCAAAATCACATGCTGCACTTTACAAAGGAATGGCTGCTGAAGAAGAGGGCCTGCCTGTAGTCCTGACCTGTACCCAATAGAGACTATGTGGAATTTTTAAATGAAAAAATGTCACAACAATCCAGTAGTGTTTCACACCTTAAGACATATTTGCTGAAAGAATGGGACAAAAAAACTCCTGAAACACTTCAGCGCCTTAAAAAGTATTTTAATTGTTGGGAGACGGAATGGCAACATTAAAAAGCTTTCACATTCCAACTTCTCGTAAGAAAGTGTTACAGGCTTGAAATGTAGGAATGGATATATATTAACAAATGAAACAAGACCAGACAAAACATGAAATATGTTTGGTTGATAGTGTCCACAATTAAATAAAAGTTAATGCAAGCAACTCTGTTTATTTTATTTTAATTTTCCATACTGTCCTATGTTTCTCATTTTGGGTTGAACATCAGTAAAACTCAAACTCACTTGGACCACACCCAGATCCAGATCTTAAAAGACTAATCTGTGGCTTAGGACACAGCATGACTTACTGAAAAAAAGTATTTTATTCTCACTTAAATATTCACAGTAACTGACCAGCGGTGCTCAAACATCTGTGTATATGCAAAGTATGTAATCAAATCATCAAAAAAACAGGTTACTCAGGATGTCCATTGTCCACACAATAAGCCCCACCTCTTTCTCCACCCACTTTGCTTTGACAGCCTAGTTTTGATCACTGACATTTTTGCTGTATGTTAATGCTAATATTCATATTTGGTTAGTACTTTTTCAACTGCAGTTCTTATTGACCTCCATTGCTGAAGTGGGCTGGCTACTTGTCTCCACTGTATGATAAGTTATTCTACAGAGTTCAGGTTGACAGCTAAGAATAACCTTAAGTTCATGGCCAAATAAACTTTTCATTACAGTCAGAATAATGCAGTCTATGATTCCATTCTGCCATGACTGTAAACACTTAATCATCTGAAGCCCCCATCTAACTCTATTGATTCACATGATCTCCCTGACCCCTCAAAAAAAGCGCAAGGACAGAGTTTTTACAAAATATTATTGGCAACCAAGTTTACTATAGACACCAACAATATTCTGTTTAGAAGCAGAGCATCTAGTGATCCAAAACAGAATCATCAAACATCAGAACATGATCTCACTAACAGTCTCTTGAATACATTCAAATTCTCACAGCAATCTTCAAACATCTAGTGTAGTCTTCACAGAAAAGGAGAAGCTTTAACTATTCCTATAGGAATCTTACATTAAATTAAGAATTTAATTTAAGAGTTTAATAGGTTGGCATTTACACAATCTTATTTATAATAATAACCTTGTTTTGTGAAGAACCATCTACTAAAATGTTTTTATGGATCTTGAAGCATCTTTTTTAAACTTTATTTTTAAGAGTGTAGATATCTTCAAAGGGTATTCAGTATAATAAAGGCAATGAAGTAATATATACAGTGGTATGCAAAGGTTTGGGTACCCCTGGTTAAAATGTCTCTTCCTGTGAATAGTTAAATGAGTAGAAGATTAACTGACTTAGACATAAAGACAAACTTGAAAAGCATGAAAAAATGGAAAGGAGCACCATGCAAAAGTTTGGACACCTCAAAAGATTTGAGCTCTTAGAAGCAAATTCTGTTAGCAAACATCACATCTACAAACAAGCTGAAGAAGAAAACTACCTCAAGAGGAACAAGCTGAAGGTTGTGTCATGGCCTTCACAAATAAATAAATGTATGTACAATGAGTGTATGGTGGATATAAAAAGTCCACACCCCTGTTAATTTGCCAATTCTACTGGAAAATAAACTGCAATCATTTACAGTGGAACAACAAATATAAAGAACTAAAATAATATGGTTGATTAAATATGGACACCCTTAAACTAATACTTTGTTGAGGTGCCCTTATTTGAATTTATGACAGCATTCAGTTTGGTAGTCTAGCGCGGCACATCTCGACTTGGCAATCTTTGCCTACTGGTCACACATATTCAGCAGAGGTTTTTGGCCTTTATGCACTGAGATTTCCTCTGACTCCCTGCACTTTTTCATGATATTACGAACTGTAACTGGGGAAAGACCTTCATTTGTGCATTGAGAAACATGGTCTTTGAACTGACTGACAATACTCTAACGGTGTTTAGTCCAAAATAATGAAACACAACTCTTTCTTGCTTGCAAAGACTAAGGTTTTTGCTCCTTTTATACTCAGTCTTTATGACCTCACCTGTTATCAGTTAAGCTGATAATTGCGGAACCTTTCAGATTAGCACTGCTATTTTTCAGTCTAATTTTGCCTCTGTTCCAGCTTAATTAATGGTGTTACAAAAAGAATTAAGTTCATTATTGAAAACACTGAAAATATTTTGTTGTGATGGTCTGTTAAATAAAAGTTCAGGTGAATTAACAAATGACAGACTCCAGTTTTTATTGTATTTTTAGAAAGTGTCCAACTTTTGTAACAAAACATTTTTGGAAATTGGGTTTGCAGTAAAAACTTTTTTTGTTTTGAAAACAGTAGCTTTAAGGTAATTTGAAGAATAAAGTTTGGTTGCAGATTTTTTATATAATGCTCTCTAATGTCCAGGGACAGTTTTTACTACTCATAGCACTGCTGTCAGGATTTGACAAGAATGTTAGTGACGCTGGGATGTTGGATGATCACCACTGCACCTCGCCCCAAGTCATCCCCAAAGTACTAGATGAAGCTCCATCATTGCAGAGAACACAGTTCCACCTGGCATTATACATAGTGCCAATAGGTTCATGTTTATCTGCTCCAGAGAGTCCTATTCTATTGGCAGTACTTCTCTACAGGGACTAGACAAACTGTGTGTGTGTGCATTTATAGACATGTGAGTAGTCCTAAATGCTGAAGACATTTTTCCTAAACAGTAAGAGATTTAGCTGTAGAACAGCTCATATAAAGAAGCTAAAGCAGGGCTGTCTATATACTGTAGTGAAATTACTTATTTAGGCAGTGATTTCTGTTTTAGTGATTTATATTAAAGCAGAAAATAGAGAATGTAGCTGCTACTGTGGGAGGACAAATTATTTAAAAATATTTGTGTGTCCAGCAGTTTTATTACCATCATATCTGCTGATTAGATGTTTAAAATGAAAGTAAAACACTTGCCAACAGTGTTTGTGTCCATCACATTATATAAATTATCACATTATATATAATATAAATTTATATTAATCTGTTTATTTGTCTATTCAACTAAAATACTTATTATATGTTTGTTATATTTGCCATTAAGTTGGGAGAGAGAAAAAAGAGAGAGGAAATGGATAAAGTTAATGAGAAAGCTGACAGTTAAGAGAACATCAGTGATAATGCCAAGACAGCTTAAAAAGCCCTAAAGCTCTGTTCCTAGAATCGCCCCTGACTATAAAACAGTACAATATTAATATTTACTCACAGAAATGCCTTAACAGGAAACACAGTCCGCTGTCCTTCCTTCACTTTTCTCTTTAGCTTGCTCTCTCATACACACACACTCGCTCTTACGCAGACAGACTCTCTCTCTTTCATACATATACACACACTCACTCACTCACTCACACAGACAGACAGACAGACAGACAGACAGAATCTCTCTCTCTCTCTCTCTCTCTCTCTCTCTCTCTCTCTCTGTATGTCAGTGAGTGAATGAGAGAGATTCTTGCTTCAGCGACAATAAAAAGCGCGATACTTTTTATAAATGGCCACATTCATAATCCACTGAAACACCTCTTATACTGTCATGAAAAATAATAATAATTACAAATGTTTAAACTTTTATCTTACTTTGAACAGCAACTCCACGCGCCGCTCCGACTGACAACAAACAACAAAACCCGAAAAGACTAGCAGCTCTGTGACAAAAACGCGCAGGTTCCCCACAGCGCCCCCACCACAGCCCGCCGGTACTGCAACCAGCCGGAACACAGGAGAGCTACATCAGACCGTGTGTGGAGTGTGGTATCTATTCATTTCTGCATTTTTACATGTGCTGACAGGACAGTGTTTTGTACATTATTTTTCCACAGTACTTAGAAATATTTTGAAATATTCAATTAATTCATTAATTAATAGAGTCTAGTCAGCCTGTCTTTCTATTAAAGTACCAATAATGATGAGCTTTTTTGAAAAATAATTTTGTAATTTGTTTTAAGCAAAAATTAAAACCAGTTTTATTATTTTATAATAAGAAATACTGAGATACAGTACATACTACGGTGGCCCTGAAGTGCAAACCACAACAACATTAACAAAGCGCTATTACAAATCACAAAACGCAAAAACATTAACGAAACGCTATTACA
>BRDA01014374.1:0-11102 GCA_036984385.1 Crenuchus spilurus | reverse complement strand
ATCTGTGATTTGTGTTCTATTTTGAATAAAATATTAGATGTTGGCACCTCCACATCATTGCATTCAGTTTTTATTCACAATTTTAGTGTCCCAACCTTTTTGGAATCCGGTTTGTATTAATTCTGTATAGTACTATATTGTGATACTGTAAGCAAGGTGATGTTTTTCAAATCCAATTTTAGGTTAACTGTCATCAGTGCAACCTCACATTACTTGCTTCCATTGGAGTAGAAGAGTCTAATGACTGAAGATAGATTACAACACTGCAATATAGCCTTGAGACTGTTGGGCACCTAGATAACCAACAGACAAAATACATTTCAAAGAGGGGTGTCAGAGACAGGAAACAACACCAGGCGTAGCTGACATGTTAATAAAGCCCTTGTTATTTGATATCAGTATATGGATGACGTATGTGATATTCAAAGGTCCTCAAATATTCTCATTTTACAGCTTTTACAATGTGGAAGTCAAGTGATACACCACCTCAGGGAAGTTGGGAAAGTTCAGTTACGTAAACAGCACCAGTACTGCTGAGAATAGTAAACAGGGCTCTCACTGTTGATTATATACAGTCATATCAGAATATTATGACCACCTCTGGTTTGGAAGTAGCTCAGTCTGGGACATCACAGATGTCACATGACAGGATTTGCTGCATGTTTAAATAAGCAAGCACACTAGTCAGTTGTAGCAGAGTGTAATTCCATCTTAATGGTTTAAGGACGTAATCTGACTGAGGTCCAAAAGTGCATGAAAATAGGGTACCAGGTCAAGGATGGTAGCTTCTCAGAAACTGCTAACTTTGTGGGATGTTTTATAATCATTGTAGTGAAGCTGTAATTAGAACAGACTTCTTAACAGCATAAGTGGTCCCCCAGAGGCCACTGATGCCAAAAGGGAACAAAGACTCTGGTAAGTGGTACAGGGTAATAAACATACCACAGTGGTCCAGTTAACCTCTATAATGAACACTGGAGCAATGAGGAAAGTGTCAGAGAGCATCACTGAGCGAACGTAGGAGCCCACAAAGCATATTACTGTCTGATATTAATCTTTGGCATTGGATTAATTTATTGGGGAAGTCTGTAATGAAACATTTTACACATCTCCTCGGTGAAATATCTACTGGAGTGAGTTTCTGGGTTTTTTTGTACAAATCTGAATGTCTGTCACAAGATCATATCACACTTATTCAACAATGTTTATCAGATCTTTAAGGATTTCTCAGTAATACAGTGGCTGTGTATCTGTAACTGCGATTGTAATAACCTCTTTAATTAACCCCACTTTTACCATCTACTTAAGTTTCTTTTTCCTCCACACAATGTTCTCCCAGGTAGAGTCTGGACACCAAGTAGATTATTGAGTGACTCTTCAAAAGCATTTATATTTTTTGCTTTGAGATCCATGAAAGGTTTTGCTGGATCCTTAATAAGAGACTAAATACAGATAATAGCAGTAAAATCTTTACTTTCCAACAGCCACATCTACCTGAAATTTTTTCAGACAGACTAAAATAATCAGATGAGCTCTGAATTAGCTAAAACCCATAGACAATTCAATGTGTTTCTCTGAAGCCCTATTGGGATTTGGATTAAAAGTACATGGCCTTATTCTACAGGTGCTCCTCTTGGAATATATTTTACAACTAGATCCACCATGTCTGTGTTTTTCCCCTCCTTCTCTGAGGAAAAATGCAGACTGTAGTCATTATAATGCACTCTAGATACAGGAGTTTCATCAGAGGCGTAAAATATTTCATTACAGACGTCCTTGTCATAAAATAATCCAATCACAACACAGCTAAAGATGAAGACATGTTAAGATAAGGCTACTGTTAGGCTACTACTAGTCATGGTTAAGACTTGGATAAGTATGCAGGAAATGAATGATCAGGAAGTCAGGAATCCCTGCCAGATCTAGTCACAGTGCAGTTTTGTCCCATTTGGGTTTTAGCAGATCTTAGCAGTTGAAATGGAATTTACTAGTTGTTATGCACGAACACATGCTAGTGGTGTGTAAGCATGAAAAAAAGTCATATCAATCACTGTGTGTGTTCCTCTTGTCTCCAAAAACATATTTTGAATGATAGGTCTTAGAAGGCCAACACCTTACATAATAAGATTACTTTTAAAGCTTTTAGAAAAAGGCTAAAGTTCAAGTTTATGTGCTGTTTCCTTCTTTGTGGGCTTTATTTTAGAAGTGATCAGTTATGTTTTGTGCAATGCTGAACTTGATCAGTGTCAAAAAGTGAAGCAATAATATAGTGTTAAGGTTTCATAAACTATCATTTGCCTTACGCTAGCATGACTAAAAGTGACATTAATAAAGTTTTAGAGCTGATTAAGAGCATCTTAATTAACTCATTAAGAGCATCTGCCAAATGCCATAAATGTAATGTAAATGACAGTCATATCAGAATTTTATGACTTCCTATCTAACGGAATAACCATCACATTTTATGTGATTTTCATTAGTCAGTTTCACACAAAGCCCTGTCCTTGGCTTAGTTGTATAGTGTAATTCCCTGCCCTGCGGCCAGTGAGGGGGTAGGGGACTAACCACAACCCTGATAAGGATTAAGCGGGTGTGATAATGGATGGATGAATTTCACACAAAATGTATATGGACACGCCCTGTCCTGGGCTAAGTTGGGATAGTGTAATGCCCCGCCCTGTGCCCAGTGAGTGGGTAGGGGACTAACCTTGACCTTGATTAGGATTAAGTGATGGGTGGATGTACAGACTTAGATTATAGATTCAGGGCCCACAATTTGTTTTCACATTATTTATATATTTATTTGTTTTCTCAAATTTATTTTCACCTAATTTGGGCTTTCAGCTCAAAAAAACCCATAAAAACAGGATTAAAAAAAAAATTAGAATACTGTGGAGAAATCAGCCCAAACTACTTCTCAGTTTTTACAGAAAAAAAAATAGGATCACATCAAATCAATAAAAACATGGTACTTTCAAAACAGTATATCAATCTTCAGTACTTGGTTGGGTGCAATGTGGCATTAAGGCAATCAGCCTGTGGCATTGCCTGGGAGTTTTGGAAGCCCAGATTTCCTTGATGCTTGCTGTTGGCTCTTCTTTGTTGTTGGGTCTGGTGGCCCTCATTTTCCTCTTGAGAATACCCCATAAATTCTCAATGGGGTTTAGGTCCGGCCAGTTGGCTGGCCAGTCAAGCACTGTGATGGCATGGGCATCAAACCAGGCTTTGGTGCTTCTGGCGGCATGGGCAGAGGCCAGGTTCTGCTGGAAGATAAAATCTGCATCTCTATGCAGTCCTCTAAAACACTCTGGTAGACTGTTGTGGTGACCTTGAATTTAAGAAAGCAGAGTTTACCAACACCTGCACCAGACATTGCACCCCAAATCATGACTGACTGTGGATATTTCACATTGGACCTCAAGCAGTTTGGGTTCTGTTCCTCACCCGTCTTCCTCCAAACCCTTGGACCTTGATTCCCAAATCAAAGGCACACTTTACTTTCATAGAAAAAGAGGACCTTGGACTACTGGCCAATGGTCCAGCTCTTCTTCTCCTTGGCCCAGTTGAGACGCTTCCTATGTTGGCTCAGGTTCAGAAGTCTCTTGACCCGAGGAACTCTACAGTTGTAGCCCATCTCCCTGATGCGTCTGAATGTGGTGGTTTTTGAAGCTGTGACTTCTGCCTCATTCCACTCTTTCTGGATCTCTGCCCAATTCTTGAATCTTCTCTTTTTGATAATCCGCTGAAGCCCACAGTCATCTCTTTTGCTGGTGCATCTTCTCCTGCCACATTTTGTCCTTCCACTAGACTTTCCCTTGATATGTTTATTATGTCTGCAGTCTTCCCCATATTGAACTGAACTGAAGCAATTTAATTACACTTGGGGAAACCTGTGCAGGTGCTTTGAGTTTAGTAGATGATTAGTGTGTCTTACTGAGTTTAAAACATTGATACCCTACAAAATTTGGGCTGATTTCTCCACAGTATTCTAATTTTTTTGAAATCCTTTTTTCATGGGTTTTATGAGCTGGAAGTCCAAATTATGTGAAAATAAACAAATAAATACATGAAATCATTTAAATTGTGGGCCCTGAATTCATAATCTTTGAAAATTTAACTTTTTGAATGGAGTTATGGAAATTAATCAACTTTTCCATGATTGTCAATTGTACAGCTTCCAACACAGGAATCAGACAGTGATGAATCAGACAAGCAGATGAGATGTATCTCAGATACTTCATATGTGAATCACGTACGACCTCCACAAAATAATGGACAGGTCAGAGCCTACAGATTCAGGAAATACTTCAATCAGATTTCTGCACTGTAATCTCAAAAATATATTAAGATCCAGAAATATCCAATTTGATGTGTCAGATTATCAGTTTGGTACAGAGTGTCATGATACTTCACTTTATCAATATCAAAACCTGCATTTCAGTATCGTGACAACCCTACTCCTAAATCAGCCTGTCTAGAACCTACTTCAGAGATTTAATAACTTTGATCACTTTGGATGTTTTAGGTGGTGTATCGCCGGCAGAACGGGGACCAGTGTGGCGTTTTTTGTTTGGGATGTACCCCTGTACCTCCACTACTCTGGAGCGCCCACTGTTGCTAGAGCAGATGACTGTACGATACCAGGTCATGAAGAGGAAGTGGCAGCAGGTGGTTCCTGGAGCCATTCGACTGCGTCTCAATGGCACTGATGGTAAAATTAATTCCAAAGCCATCCTTACAGACCACACTTCAGACCTCCAGTGTCATGCAGAAGATTGGGTACCCCATTCAAAAGTTTGTCACTGATTTACCAGATTTCAAAAAGCCTTAAAAAGATTACTGTTTTATTTCCACTTTTTACAGACACGTTGTTGCAGCTAAGAGCCTTGTTTGGGGGATTTTATTCATAGGAAAGGTTCTAGTTCTTGATTCTAGATTCTTGGGCTGTTTTGCATGCTCAGTTCTTAAGTCTATCCACAGATTTTTGATGATGATTAAGTTGGGGAACTGTGAAGACTGTCAAAATATTCAGCTTGTCCCTCTTGAGGTAGTCCATTAATGATTTTGTGGTGTGTTTAGGGTCAGTATCCTGTATCGCATGCCCAAAACATGATCAATCCAGCACCATGCTTTGAAAACTCTACATTACCTAGTCTTTCATAATGATGAAGTCATAGCTCTTATGAGCTAATAGAGACCTCGGTAAAAGTTATCGGAGCTAAGATTGGTGTCAATTTTTACATGGTGCTCCTCTTCATTGATTCACTCTAGAATTGTATAAAACAAAAATGATACACTAATCTAGATTGAAATGTTGAAAATAATGTTCTCATCTTCTACTCATTTATGTAGTTACAGTAACAAAGTTTTAACACAGGGGCTAAACTTTTGCATACCACTGTAATACAAAAACTGTCTTATAAATGACAATAATTACCTTATAATGTTATCTCTCTCTTTCTATCAGCTGAGTTGGTTGCTGCAGTGGAGTATTTTAACCAGAGGCAGGAAAGAGAGCAAGAGCAGCAGAAGTACCAGTCAGACGAGGTCAAGGAAAGGTTGTCTTTCCTGGAGCTTCAGGCTCAGGTACAAAAAGTGCTATTGCAGACCTCATGTCAGTCATATTTCTGATGTGCTGCATGATATGGATTATAATGAACCTTTCAGCCTCCAAAACCTTCTATCTCAATTTGTGTTATTTGTAAATGTTAGTTGCTGTGATATGAATATAATGTACACTCCCGGTCAAAAGTTTTAGAACACCCTGATTTTTCCAGTTATTTATTGCAATTCAAGTCAAAATGGGTTAACAGGTGAAAGCTGTTCTGCAGTAATGGAGTCAGATCAAGCCTTGAAACCTGGTGCTGCTAATTCCTACAGAGTGAGAAGCATCCTGAGCCACCACGACTACCACAGCATTCTGTAGTGCCCTCGGGTATGTGTCTAGTTGGTCTACCTCAGGAAGAAACAACAAGATGGTCAGCTTGAAAACATGGAGTGGAGGACAGTCTCCAGACTTAAACCCCATCCAGCTGATTTGGGATGAAGTGAAAAGCAAAGCAAACCTACAAGAACCAACATGTATGTAAATTTCTGCATCAGATTTGTGAAGAACTGTCTGAAGAATATTTGATGTCTATTGTAGAAAGAATGTCACGAGTGTGGTCAGCTGTTATATCTGACAAAGGTGCCACTTTGTGTCCAAAGTTTAGATACATTTTAGTCTGTAAACTGATTTCATGAGTTATTTAACTCCTATGCTTTCATTTCAGAGAGCAATGACACATTAAACTCAATCAATTTACATACAAAGCTGGAACAATTGGGATGTTCTAAAACTTTTGACTGGCACTGTATATGTTTTAGAATTGCTTGAAATAAAACTTTGTTGCATAAATGTATACTATGTTAATATAGCGTAGTAAGTAAATATAAGCACATTAAGTGATGGTACTACAAGAGCCAAATTCATGTTTAGTTTTGGTTTATGATGATTTTTCCTTTAATAAGATGTACAAGCATGTAAAATATTTAATATCATGTGCTGTATAAAAGCAGAAGAATGGGTTGAAGTCTTCAAAGAGGCATGGACAAACGGTCTTTTGACTATTTTGCATGTCTGTGTGTGTCAGTCAGTCAGCCGGAGTGCTAGCTAGCATTAGCATATTAGCTTGGTTCTCTAGCCTGTTTTTTTGGAGTGGCTGCGGCCGACAGCAATCGTAAGTTTCAACATTAAAGCGACGACTTTAAATGTCTTTCTCGTCCATCCTTGCAACGCGTCCAGCCGGAGGCTACAATATTATATTCTGGCAGTAAACATTTTAATATATTAAACAGTAACATTTCATGTATGTAGTTTGATGTTTTTAGAAAGATGTTGTTTAAAACTATGACAGTGTTAGAAAATTTAATATTGTGATAATTATCGAGACTGATCAATATAGAAAAGTTTATCATGATACATTTTTTGGCCATATCACCCATCACTAGAATACATTGTGTGTGAGTGTGTTGGTCGTGCTGATTTGGACTTTGGCTTTGAATCAGAATTAATATAAATGGTTCTTCGCAGAACATTAAGGAAGTTCTTGAAGTGCTTCTTCTTTCTCCTGTAATCATTCCAGACATAAGAACATGTCGGCCTTGGGGGTGGGTGTTCTTCCCAAAAGTCACATCTTTTATAAGTATGATCCATAATCTGAATTGCAGTCTTGATTCCCAATTTTGAAATGTACTCTAAAGAATATCCAGATTTGAATCAGAATTCGATCCACTTCATTAAAACCACCTCCTTGCATCTACACTCATTGTTCATGTTATCAGCTCAACTGACCATATAAGTGCACTTTGTAGTTCTACAATTACAGACTTCAGTCCATCTGTATGTCTGTATACTTCATTCACTCTGTTCTTCAATGGTTAGGACCCCGACAGAGCAGGTATTATTTGGGTGAACTACAGAGTGCACATATATGATCAATCTATGCAGATACAAGAAGGTGGTCAAAATAATCTGGAATGATTGTGTATATGACAACAGCATATACATATTACAATTGAAAACATGTAACTATCACTAGTTGGTTGCTTTGGTGGCATGCAAAAATTATATTAGACTCAAATATAAGTAAAGCTCTGAGCTAAGCCTCTTTCTGTCACGTTTCAGGATTAAGTCTTTGTAATATGGGGCCTTTAAAACCCTCTATGGTACCACGTTGCCTCCAGGCAACAAAATCTGTTTTAGCTTTTTTAAATAAAATGAGACACCCATTAAATTGGTCAGTGGGGGGCATTTTGCTTCTTCTTTCAGCGCATGTGAAGATGTCACAAAGGACTGTATTTTCTTAAATAAAAAGTGCATTTTCTACATATTTTCAACAAAATAATCACCTTAAAAAAATCTGAATCACCTTCACTGGTAAGTAAATAAGTATTTTCAAAACTTTTACATGACATAGCATCAAATGTTTTATAGGAAATTACAAAAAACTGCATGTTGCCCTGAGGCAACATTGTACCATAATGGAATAGGAATTGTAGGAACTGCCAGGTGATGAGATTGAGGATAAGATGTCATATAGTGATGAGGAAGATGAGGTCATAGTGACAGTCCGGCAGGGAGAGAGTGAGAGTGAGGGTGGAGATGAGGGTGAAGACAGAAGTACCACAGTTGTAGAAAATCAGAGTGAGAATGAGGAACTAGCTAATGGTGAAAATAGAGATACAGTATCAAGCTTGATTGGAGTAGGATGATTGGTAAATTAATTACAATACAATTACAATGTCCTCACAATGGTTGTTTTTTTTCCAGAGGACTCCCAGCAACAATACACTCGAGCTAAGAATTTAGAGTGGAAAAAATGCAGGACAATCCTTCCAGTACCACAGTGGAGAGGTAGATTACCAAAGGCAATGGATGTGAAACATTCTGCTGAATACTTTAGAGGCCTTCTCACTCGCAGCTGCATTGAAAATATAGTAGAGCAAACCAATCTCTACGCCATACAGTGTGATCCTAGCAAACCACTCAAAGTGACAGCTGATGAGATTTAACAATTAATTGGGATGTGTTTCTATATGTCAATCTTTGGACTTCCAGGATGCCGAATGTACTGGCAGTCAGCAACAAGGATCGACTGTGTTGCAATTTGTCCATTATGGTACTTTAGGCAACTTAACTTTAGGCAACAGACTTTTAATAAGTAAATAAATGTAAAAATAATGAAAATATTTATTGGTGGTGTTAATGTGCCCCATTTTAAGCAGGAAAAAAAACACAAATATTTTTTTCCTCACTGATATCATAATGTGTACCATAGAGGGTTTTAAAAGAGCTTCCATCTCTACAGCATTCCTAAGCATCCATCTGTTCCAGTTTTTGTCATTGATTCCTCTTGTGTAATAATTGATGTCAGTTTTAAGGAACCTTTTTTGCCTTTTCATATTAGAATGTTTTTTTTATTTCATAGAATATTATGACCACCGCTGGTTTGGAGTGAAGTCAGCCCAGGATGTCACACATGTCATGTGACAGGGTTTGCTGCATCTATAAATAAGTGACACAGCAGTCAGTTGTAGCAGAGTGCACAATCATCATGGGCAACGGACATGGTTTGAGTGATGACTAGAAAGGCATGATAACAGGGTACCAGGTGAAGGATGGTAGCATCTCAGAAACATCTAACTTTGTAGGATGTTTGAGTCACCATAGTGAAGATGTATAGGGAATGGACTTCCTCCCAGTGGCATAACCGTGGTTAACACCCGGCCACTGATGCCAGAGGAGAACAACAACTCCAGTAAGTGGTACAGAGCAATCAACACACCACAGTGGACTAGTTAACCTCTATAATGAACACAGGAGCAATGATCACCATTGTCACATGACATCACAGGCTAAGTTCATTCTAAGCCAGGGGTGGCTGTTATATTCTGATATGACTGTGTGTGTCTTCACTTGTAGGTGCTGTTTGAACGTGTGAGTTTTGACCTTGAAGAGCTTCAAGAGGCCATACGCATTATTGACAAAGATGTTCCCAGAACTGACAGAGACCTGGCCTACTACAGGTAAGTGCACTTTAGTAGTCGACCAATTATCAGCCCAGACTGATAATCAGAGCTGTGTGTATATCTGTTTTAAACACAATTATAAACCACATGTTTTAGTCTGGTCCAGTGTCCCACTAAGAGTGCTTTTTAACTTATAGAAATGAGGACCACATGTTATGAATTCAATCAAATGTGATTTTCATGGTTCTTACAGCTGTCATAAGCACAGATCTCTTTATTTGTGTAATGTTCTAATATTGAATATTGTTCATTTAACAAGTTGCAAAGTTTCACATTAAAATATCAAATTTATAGTAAAATCAGTATTGGTTTCAAATATTGCATAATAGTGAGTGTCCTTGTTTACTACTAGTGTTAGACTGATTAATCAGGTGATAGTTGTTTTTAGATAGATGGCATTGGCCAGTTTTTTATTTTATACTTAAAACAATCATCCTGGATTCAGGAGATTACTCATGAGCCTGTTTTTGCATCTCAAGTCAACATTCATTTTATTATTTAGATTTTATCAGATATGTCAGTATTATACACTATAAAGACTCTAACTAAATTAACAGTAAAATACTGGCAGTAGAGACGCCAGCATTTTATTTTACAGTGCCTCTACTGTTAATGAATGAATGAACGTTACACTTAAATTGCGCCTTTCTAGATACCAAAGGACGCTTTACAATCAGCACACTCCATTTACACACACACACCAGTGAGAAGCGGCAGCCAATCGCGCACAGCGTACTCTCAACCAGAAACGACCGTCCACCTGGAGGACTGCATCGAGCACTAGAGGGATCCCCCAGGATAGAGTGCCAACAATATCTAGGCATACATGCATACACACATTCATACACAGACATACGCATTCATACACACACACACACCAGGGTAATTTTAGACACACCTGACCTCCATGTTTTTGGACTGTTAATACATGTTAATGTCAACACGTTGCCTATAGCAAAGCCTGCACCTACACTGTAGCACATATGTGCTGGTCTGTCTGTGACGTGCTACAATTACACCAAAAAAACACTAGGTGGCGATAGGGTTCCTATGCCACTGGTTGAGTTTCTTGGTGTGCTGTGTTGACTTCCTCGGAGCACAACGACCAGGAATCATGGAGATGTTTGTATTTTTGGACTTCCTCAGTGAGTCTCTTCTCAACTAATGTAGCTGAATGCATTCATTAGAAAGGGTATCCACACACATTTTGACATATAGTGTCTCTTTTAAAGCAGACATCAGAGAGCAAGTTCAACTGCACACAATGATCTGAAACATTCTAGGGTGTCATAAAAACCAAAAAAGGGTTCAAAATGATTCAAATTCAAGATGACAAAATAAATACCAGTCCAGTTCTTTCTATTAACACCTTAGTAGGTAACACCAGCCTGTGTACGTATGGTTTAGTACTGAAAATGTATTGATGGTAGCTTTAACCTACAAACCGGATTCCAAAAAAGTTGGGACGCTATACAAATTGTGAATAAAAACTTAATGCAATGATGTGGAGATGGCAAATGTCAATATTTTAT
>BRDA01014373.1:3061-14779 GCA_036984385.1 Crenuchus spilurus | reverse complement strand
ACATTTCCTCACTTTTTAAAAAAAACCCAGGACGCCCGGGACAGGACGTGAAATACGGACATGTCCCGGGAAATACGGACGTTTGGTCACCCTAGATAATAATAATGGTAATGATGATGATGAGGATGATGAAGAAGTTTTTGAAGTTCTGGGGTTAAGGGTGTTGTATTGTGTTCAGTCCTTTAAGATCTATTTTGTGATGCTTTTGTTGTGTTTTATAAACATTTGACAATAAATAAATAAAGAACCCAGACGTCAGCACACACAGTGAGAACGTTTAATGCTCTGTGTCAGAGACTACGTGAAGTATCAGGAATACAGTTCAAGTTAGTACAGCTGGACAGCTGGGAGAGGACACTGGTCCCCTGCCTGTTGGCATCACTTCCTGGTGTGACTGGCATAAAGAGAGAGAGACTGTTACAGAAGAAATGTCAGAACGGTTCTGAAGCAAAAACAGTCCCACTGGAAACAAAGAGTCTGCGATTGCTGAACAGTGCCTGTAAAACGGGTTTTGTAGTTGGCTCATGTGTCACATTAGAGACTTGGCCTGACAGACACTTTTCCACTGGGTCTTAGTGCCCTTTTCACTGTTTGGACAGGTGGTGTCTGCAGTGTATAATCAGTACAGTAACAACAAACAACAGCAGAGTGTACAGTAAAGACAGTGTGGATTATGTCTCTCTGCACTGTGTGTGTGTGTATGTGTGTGTGGTACCTTTGCTGTTGCCTAGGGAACTGGTCTGCTGGCTGTTGTTAGAGATTTTGGTCACTGCGATGAGTAAATCCTCCATTCCATCACCATCCACATCCCATAATGCCAGAGGAGGTGAGAGCACACCTGCAGGAGCCACACCCAGACATTACAGAACATACACTGACTTCTGTACTGTAACACACACACACACACACTGTAACCTGTGGTAATTTAACATTCAACAAGAAGTGAATCTGTGAAGTGGATCCAGTAGATCAGTATGAGATCCAGTACAGAAGCCGGTGATGGGACAGTTATGAGAGAAGTGAAGCTGAAACAGTAGGGAGGTGTGAGGACCTGTGAGCTCAGTGATGACAGTGAGGGACATGAGGGACGTCAGCAGTGCTGAGTTAGTGTTTCTGAATCTCCAGCTTTAGCAGGTTTGTCTCTGCTGGTGCTGCTGGTGACAGAAGTCATCACTGCTGGACGTGAGCCACACAACAGCATTAACACATCCCTGTGTTTCAGACTGACGGCTCAGCCTAAGCAACCTCCACCTGATGGATACAGTGTTACTAAGCACTCGCTGTGGTCTCTGAATTGGTTGTTAATGTGTATGTAGGTGGTTGCTGTGATCTCCCAGGTGGTTGCTGGGGTGTTGCTATGTGATTACAGTGCTACGAACTGGAAATGTGAACGTTTACACACCTTCATTCAGATTAAAATCTGTAAGGTAACATTTTAATAATAATAATAATAATAAAGAGAAGAACAGAAGTCTGATAGCGACAGTGTTACAAGTCTGAGTTCACTAATAGTGAAAGTCTGAGTGTTTAATGAATATTAGTGAACTCACATCACCTCCCTCAGCTGTCATCATCATTAATCAGGCAGCTGACCAATCAGAGGCCTCTAAATGTGCAGATGTTTCTGAGATCTTAGTTTTGAGATAGTGATCAGACGGTTCAGGACCACTACAAAGGGGGCGGGGTTTTACCTGCAAGCTTATTGGCTCTTTCTGATGAGACTCTGTATGAATCAGACGCCATGTTAAGTGTTACGAGCGTTCCTGTTCATTTTTCAGCAGTGACGGCTCTCATACTGAAGTGACTCATCTTTTATAAAATGTTCCAGACTGTCCTACCAGGTTAGTCAGCCTGTTTGGTCTGAGTTCGGTACCATTATTATCACAGCCTAGAACAGCGTCAGACTTTTTTATTAACAGTTTTCTGAGGGGACTCGTTTCTCACCCCTGAATTCACAAATGTAATATTTTAAAGTTTTGCTGAAACAGCGCCGCCTTGTGGTGAGTCTGAGTTTAGCTGAAGTGACACGTTAATGTAAAAGTTTCCCTGAACTCACCTCCTACGTACCCCAGCTGGGTCTCCCACTGCGGGTGTTCCTGTAGCGTCCTCTTCCGGCAAGGTAACAGGAACGCGCACAGCAGGACGGTCAGTGTAGCGCAGACAAGTGGGACCAGAAAAGCTGTGGTTCTTACGGCCCCTCGGGCCTTCGCCTTCTTAGCTTCCAGATCCCCTGCCTGCCCCGATCCGGCCCCTCCTCCGGCCCCGTCCTGTCTCGGCCCCGCCCCCATGCCCCGCCTCTCTCGCCTCTCATCTTCCTCCTCCTCCAGCTCCTCATCCTCGTCCCCCAGCCTCGTCCTGCTGCCCCGTGCCTCCGCTGCTCCCGGCCCCAGGCAGCTGCCCCGCCCCAGCCCATTCCGGGGGTAGTTCAGGACCAGGTCGTCTTCCTCACTCTCGTCCTCGCTGTCGGCCTGGGTCAGCGGGTCATACTCGCCCAGCTCCGAGCCCTTTTTACCTACAACCCAAACACATCAGCTTCATCTGTCTGACCAGCACCAGCAGAATCCTGTGTCCTTCTGGTCATTTATGAGGCTAATATGGCTAAACAGCACAGTCCAGACCACAACGGATCAGACTGGTGCATGTGGTTCAGAACATCTGCTGATGTATTTGCAGAGAACTGACTGGGCTATCTATGTGACTGTAGAGATCTGGTGTTTATTATCAGTTCATAAGTAAAAAAGCTAAAATGAGCCTCCACACGTCTCTTAAGTGATGCACTGTGTGTGAGAGATGTGATCTGGAGTGAACGGTACCTGTGCAGGTCTGGAGTCTTTAGTGAAGGTGTAAACAGTACGATCAGGGCCGTGATGTAGATGGTGCTGCTGTGACTTGAGTGTTTGTTTTGGGTAAATAACAGCAGAAGTAAATATAAATAAGGGCTTAATATCTACTGAGCAGATCAGCCAAAACATTAACACCACACCCCAGTGAAGGCCTGTTCAGCCCAGTCAGTACTGTTCTCATTTACATAAAGTATTTTTAATAGTAAACAGTGTTACTATGCTGTACATTACTGCGCTGTATTACTGCGCTGTATATTACTGTGCTGTACATTACTGTGCTGTACATTACTGTACTGTACTTTACTGTACTGTACATTACTGCGCTGTATATTACTGTGCTGTACATTACTGTCCTGTATATTACTGCGCTGTATATTACTGTGCTGTATATTATATTACTGCGCTGTATATTACTGTGCTGTATATTACTGTGCTGAATATTACTGTGCTGTATATTATATTACTGCACTGTATATTACTGTGCTGTATATTACTGTGCTGAATATTACTGTGCTGTATATTATATTACTGCGCTGTATATTACTGTGCTGTATATTACTGTGCTGTACATTACTGTGCTTTACATTACTGCGCTGTATATTACTGTCCTGTATATTACTGTGCTGTACATTACTGTGCTTTACATTACTGCGCTGTATATTACTGCGCTGTATATTACTGTCCTGTATATTACTGTGCTGTACATTACTGCGCTGTATATTACTGCGCTGTACATTACTGTGCTGTATATTACTGTGCTGTACATTACTGTGCTGTACATTACTGTCCTGTATATTACTGCGCTGTACATTACTGTGCTGTACATTACTGCGCTGTATATTACTGCGCTGTACATTACTGTCCTGTATATTACTGTGCTGTACATTACTGTGCTGTATATTACTGCGCTGTATATTATTGCGCTGTACATTACTGTCCTGTATATTACTGCGCTGTATATTACTGCGCTGTATATTACTGTGCTGTATATTATATTACTGCGCTGTATATTACTGCGCTGTACATTACTGTACTGTATTACTGTGCTGTACATTACTGTGCTGTATATTACTGCGCTGTATATTACTGCGCTGTACATTACTGTGCTGTATATTACTGCGCTGTATATTACTGTGCTGTATATTACTGCGCTGTATATTACTGCGCTGTACATTACTGTGCTGTATATTACTGCGCTGTACATTACTGTACTGTATATTATATTACTGCGCTGTATATTACTGTGCTGTACATTACTGTGCTGTACATTACTGTGCTGTATATTATATTACTGCGCTGTATATTACTGTGCTGTATATTACTGTGCTGTACATTACTGCGCTGTACATTACTGTACTGTACATTACTGTGCTTTACATTACTGTGCTGTACATTACTGTACTGTACATTACTGTGTTGTAAATTACTGCGCTGTATATTACTGCGCTGTATATTACTGTGCTGTACATTACTGTGCTGTACATTACTGTCCTGTATATTACTGTGCTGTATATTATATTACTGCGCTGTATATTACTGCGCTGTACATTACTGCGCTGTATATTACTGCGCTGTACATTACTGTGCTGTACATTACTGCGCTGTATATTAATGCGCTGTACATTACTGCGCTGTATTACTGTACTGTACATTACTGCGCTGTACATTACTGTCCTGTACATTACTGCGCTGTACATTACTGCGCTGTATATTACTGCGCTGTACATTACTGCGCTGTACATTACTGTCCTGTACATTACTGCGCTGTACATTACTGCGCTGTATATTACTGTGCTGTACATTACTGCGCTGTACATTACTGCGCTGTACATTACTGTCCTGTACATTACTGCCCTGTACATTACTGCGCTGTACATTACTGTCCTGTATATTACTGTGTTGTACATTACTGTGCTGTATATTACTGCGCTGTACATTACTGCGCTGTACATTACTGCGCTGTATATTATATTACTGTGCTGTACATTACTGTCCTGTATATTACTGTGCTGTACATTACTGTGCTGTATATTATTGTGCTGTATATTACTGCGCTGTACATTACTGCGCTGTACATTACTGCGCTGTATATTACTGCGCTGTACATTACTGCGCTGTATATTACTGCGCTGTACATTACTGCGCTGTACATTACTGCACTGTATATTACTGCGCTGTACATTACTGTGCTGTACATTACTGCGCTGTACATTACTGCGCTGTATTACTGTACTGTACATTACTGCGCTGTATATTACTGCGCTGTACATTACTGCGCTGTACATTACTGCGCTGTATATTACTGCGCTGTACATTACTGTCCTGTATATTACTGTGCTGTACATTACTGCGCTGTACATTACTGCGCTGTATATTACTGTGCTGTACATTACTGCGCTGTACATTACTGCGCTGTACATTACTGTCCTGTACATTACTGCGCTGTACATTACTGCGCTGTATATTACTGCGCTGTACATTACTGTCCTGTATATTACTGTGTTGTACATTACTGTGCTGTATATTACTGCGCTGTACATTACTGCGCTGTACATTACTGCGCTGTATATTATATTACTGTGCTGTACATTACTGTCCTGTATATTACTGTACTGTATATTACTGCGCTGTACATTACTGCGCTGTACATTACTGCGCTGTATATTACTGCGCTGTACATTACTGCGCTGTACATTAATGCGCTGTATATTACTGTCCTGTACATTACTGCGCTGTACATTACTGTACTGTATTACTGTACTGTATATTACTGCGCTGTACATTACTGTGCTGTATATTACTGTACTGTATTACTGTACTGTACATTACTGTGCTGTATATTACTGTACAGTACATCACTGCGCTGTATGTTACTGTACTGTATTACTGTACTGTACATTACTGCGCTGTACATGACTGCGCTGTACATTACTGTACTGTATTACTGTACTGTACATTACTGTGCTGTATATTACTGTACAGTACATTACTGCGCTGTATGTTACTGTACTGTATTACTGTACTGTACATTACTGTGCTGTATATTACTGTGCTGTATATTACTGCGCTGTATTACTGTGCTGTACATTAATGTGCTGTACATTACTGTGCTGTACATTACTGCACTGTATTACTGTGCTGTACATTACTGCGCTGTATTACTGTACTGTACATTACTGTGCTGTACATTACTGTACTCTGTTCAGTATGCTGATATTTTTGTATTGTTGTGTTTTACTTTATGCTGACTGTATTGTGCTGCATGTGATATATCAGACTCAGAACATGGTCTAGTTATGATGCCCAAACTCACCATTCACTGGTAATCACCACCATCAGAAATCTGACGTCACAGTTTTTTCTACAATTGAGCTTTTTCATCTCAAAACATGACAACATTCTAAACCACACTGTTTACATCTGACTCCTTTAATTCAACTCAGAATTTTAAAAGACTGGTGGGGTTCTCCTTTAAATGACATCAGTAAACAGAAACAGTTGTCTGTAGTTGTCTTTTTTTAACAAAAAAAAGCTTAATTTTGTTTAAATATTCTTATTATCATCCAGAAAGGTCCCCAGAAAGGCACAAATACACAGACAGCGCAGATCAGTAGAGATTAATATTGTGTAAATCAGCGCACAGCGGAATAAACACGTGTGTGTGAGTGTGTAATTCTGTATTAATGTGTGTTAATGAGTGTAAGTGTGTATACATGTATATAACCGTATTTAAATGTAAACTGAGTGAGTAAATCTGATGTAACGCGGTAAGGAACGTTATGGTAATTGAGCTGCTCGTTACAGTAATTGTGAAGCTATGTTGTCTCTGTAAAAACACACTCTGTGTTAATAACAGCTAATGAAGATTATTAATGGTAAAATAATAGCAGTGATGAATAAATAAAGCTGATAATCTTACCGGGCAGTTTGAGGGCTCTGGACAGCGCCGCTGCCATGCTGCACAATAACGGGGCCTGTTTACTGCTCACAGCAAAGCATGATGGGAAGTGTAGTCTCTGTAGTCTCTCATCTTTTATTAGCAAAGCTGCTTTTATCTCTCTTACATTTACATTTTAACAACAATCCCTCAAGCAGAGATGTCATTTCAGCACTGATTCTCTGAAATATTAATTAATTTAAACAGACTGTAAAATATATTAATATCTCAATATTCTAATATTTATCATTTTGATAATGCTGTAACTCATTAATAAAGTCATTTGTTGTATAATTATGCATTTCATTGTTGTAAGTCACTTTATTAAGTTAAATTAAAAGAAGTTATCTGCTGACAGTCACATTTTTATTTTTATACATACAAATCATAAACACAGAGAAAAGTAATCACGTGACTTTTTTTACATTAATGATCGTTATGACTGTATTTTGTTAAAGTTTTCTTTAGTTTCATGTTTAAAGTGTAAAACACTGTTGTGTAAAGAGTGATCAAACTAACGTGTAGTTACGTCATATCTGTGTCCCGCCCCCCAGCTAACCCCGCCTCCAGACAATTATGTGAGATCCGTCCACAATCGCAACTAAAGTTTACACAGAAGCCCTACAGCTAAACAGACCTATCTGTCCTAGAACCGAGCTCAGACTAGACCAGTCTATATTACTGTGTAAACACTAAAAATTAACATAACTTTATAGAGACATCTGCTCAGACATATCATTCTCTAAACTTTTATTATCTTCACTTTCAGCTTTAGTCCATCTACATTGAGCTTAAACTGGTTTAACTTCGCTATATCTGCTGTAACGTCTCTTTAAACCAGATTTCAGTCATCCTGATGCTGTGTTCACACTACGGGTCAGGATTCAGTGATGGTACAGCAGCGCCCCCTCGTGGTTCACATACACACTGCAGCTTCAGCAGATTAAACACAAGACAGCAGAACATTTATAATATCATGATTGTTCTCAGTCATCAGAACCGTCCAGCAGAGAGCTAGAACATTCAGCTCTTCTTTCACCTACTTACCTTCATGTGGACTAAAGTATTAGGACACCTGCTCATGTGAAATACAAGCTTTAAAAGTGTTTATCTCGCTTAAGTGTCTTTACTGTGCAGAGACGTTTTATATGAGATTCTGGAGGATTTTGTACATTAAGCCAGAAGAACTTCTGTGATGACCACCAACTCATCCGAAAAGTACATCGCTGGGGGTTCCAACCCATTATGGTCTATATATAAACAGGAACTCCAGCTTTTCATACTTGCCTTGGACAGAGCTAAAAATACACAAGCTAAGACACTTTATTATCAGCTCTCTCAGTTAACAGAGCCCTCTCGATGTAAATTAAAGTAATAAGATTTTTTCTTTTTTGTCTTTTGTTTTATTTGTTATGGCTTTCTTTTAGATTAGGAAGGTTTTACCTGGAAGTGTTGTGTGACGTATTAACTAATGTCAAATGTTATAGGAAGGAAGTACGGTCACATTTATGTTGATATTGTATTTCTGATTATCTATGTTGAGTTTGTCATTTGTTCAAATAAAGTTCAAGTTTTTTTAAAAAAAAGAAAGAAAACCCAGTTGCTGGTGGTCTTTAAAACCCTTCAGCCCACACCTGGTGCCTACATGTTTTAATAAGACTATGAATGTAGCAAATACAATAACCTATAAATCACTTATTCTGTATTAGACTCACGTCTGTGATTCGGGGCAGATCCTAGTACCGGGGCGTCCAGTAAAGTAGACCGGACACCCTCAGGTCAGACCTGTACCCGTTCAAAAATTCTATTCGCTGAGTAAAGCGAAGATACGGGCGTCACCCCGCATCGTTATTTTCCTTACTCATCAGTTTAAGGCATAACTAGCTGCTTAACGATCACACAAACTTACACATTCCCTCACACTCCTCAATGACGGTAATCATTGTTAGACCTCTTTACTTGAGCTTAAATACACACCTGGATATTAAACATCACATCTTGCACTATATCTAACTCATCTCCCACTAATTTATGTATAAATAATCCGGCTTTACACCCGCGATTAAACGCTGATGTGCGGGGCATTGTGGGGCTGAACAAACGTCATCAGGACACGCCCCCTCACCAAACCGCTCCCTTTACTCATCTATTTATTTATGATATATTATAGTTTTAAACTTTTGCTTGTTTGATTGTTCCACAGTCGTTACACTTTATTGGGGCTTATATATATATATTCCTGACGCTGTCTGTTATATTTACTCAATTAGTTTTTTTTTAAACCTGATTTATAATGTAAAACTGATTGAAATAGTCATCGAAATAATAATAATAATAATAATAATAATAATAATAATAATAATAATAATAATAATAATAATAATAATAATAATAATACTTTTAATCCTTTTTTATTTATTAGTATTTTTATTATTTTGTTTCCCTGATTTGCTTCCAAACCGTTTTTTATTATTTCAGTAAATAAACAATCGACATTAACACATCAACACTACATGTTGTAAATAATCAACAAAAAATAATAATACTCAAAACAACAACAAAAACGATAAATTAACGTTAATAATGCAAGTCAAACATTGCTGTGATGCTCAAAAGAGACTTAACCTCAGAAACAATCTCGTTTCTCAGCATTTTTGTGAATCATTCACTTAAAACGAGAACATATAAGGACAATTCCAACCTGCAAACATATTATTTTATTTTTATAAAATAAAATGCATATCACATGTGTATATATATGTATAAAATGTATATCACGCATACAATTGAGGCAGATCTAAACTAATATTTTATTTTAAAATGTATCATTAGTATTTTTATTATTTTATTTTTTAACACACTATGGGGACTTGTAATATCTAGTCGGTGTCGTCACTTGCGGGCTTGCTTGGTTGTGCGCATGCGCTGTGTGCAGTGAGCAGTAAGATGGCGGATGTTTCTTTAGATGAGCTGATCCGCCGCCGCGGAGTTAAAAGGTAAAAACTCTGATTTTATTAAAGCGCAGATAAACATTCCGCTGAGAGACAGTCTCATTGTATTTACTCTGCAGTTTTAGATCAGACAGTGTCGTTTTTAAGCAGCACAGACAGAGCAAAACCATTAAACTCCACTCTAAAGTGTTTTGCTGCTGCAGCTCTGCGACCCGCCTCCGTCTTTAGCGCTGATTGGTTAGAGCGGAGCAGATGGCTAGTGTCCTGCGCTGTGATTGGTTCGCTATGTAATATGGCGTGCTGTGAATGGCTCCTGCTGCAGCCCGATACGCGTGGCTAAGCTAGCAGGAGTTAGCCAAGTGTAGCTGTTAGCGTCACAGCCTCAGAGGATTTGAAAATAAAATATTTTACACATAATTATACAGAAAACTCTGTTATGTCTTATCATGTAGACCTTTCAGTGAGTCTGATCTGAAGTAGATTAGATTTATTTGGTGTTTTATATTTGAGCTGTTTTATATTATATTATATTTATCAGACTGATCACAAAACACTGTAAACACGTTTTAAAGGACATATTCACCCAGAAATCACACTTTACACTGAACATTACTACAAACTAAACAGTCACCACGTCTGTAAAAGTATCTGCAAAACGTCTTAAAGCCACTCAATAAATGGCCTCGTGGTAAGGATCTGGTCTTTTGACTAGAAGGTTGCCGGTTCGGTCCCCAGAAAGGACTGAAGTGCCCTTGAACAAGGCACGTAACCTCCTAACTTTTCCCCGGGCACCGGTGAATAAGGGCTGCCCACCGCTTCAGTCACAAATTCTCACAGCCGTGTGTGTGTCTGTGTGTGTTTCACTGCACGAGTGGGTTAAATGCGGAGGTTAAATTCCATTGTGTGCAAATCACATTGGCAAGAAAAGGTGAATCTTAATCTTAAAGCTCATCCACCTCTTAAGTCTGTACAGTGTGATCCCCTAAAACCTCCAACCTCCTCTTTATTTATTTGACTTTTTGGCCAAATACACACAATAATGATGTCTTTAAAACTCCCTGAGTATCAGGTAAATTCTCACATCCTAGTGTGTTCACTTGTGTGTGTGTGTGTGTGTGTGTGTGTGTGTGTGTTTCACTGCAGGAGTGGGTTAAATGTGGAGGTTAAATTCCATTGTGTGAAAATCACATTAACAAATTGGTGAATCTTAATCTTTAATCTTAATCAGATATGCTACGCTTGGCCTTAAAGGGTTAATGAATGTGTCTGTTGATTTGTTGACTGATGTGGTTTAGGACACATGGCTGGTAGGACATATGACAGATTCCTCTTTACACAAAGTCTCCAGTTCTGATTGTGAGTAATGATGTTTGTGTTATGCTGTTTTGCAGGCCTGTCTTCGGGCGAGGAGCGGGCACAGTGAGTAGAGGAGCGGGCACAGTGAGTAGAGGAGCGGGCACAGTGAGTAGAGGAGTAGGATTGGCGGGTAGAGGTGCAGGGACTTTGGGCTGGACGTTTGATGCCCGACAGAAGATTGGCACTGCTGATGTGAGACAGAGACTGGGAGGAGGTGGAGGTAAGTTCTGTTAAATTTAGTCCACATTGATTGATGAACAATACAAAAACACTGACTGTGTTAACTGGAGAATAGTTACTTTATTATTTACATCATCCAGCCATCATCTTCAGCTCTCCTCCGTCAGCTCTGGTGTGCTCAGTAAGTGACTGTGGCTTCAGTGCTGCTTTGACTCTTGAGTAATAGTACTTTCACAAGCTCTTGTGGCGCCACACTGAGTGGCAGCCTTTTACAGCAGCTCCGTCTCTCGAGACACTATTTTAACCTGTGTTAGGTTTCTTTTTCTTTTTAACAAGTTTATTTAGATAAGTTTAGTTTCTGGATACACACTACACAGTCTGTGTTAGTTTGAGTTTGTTTAGTTATACTGTTTAGCATAAAATAACTTTTCGGACTCAGGCTAAAAAACAA
>BRDA01014370.1:35498-50948 GCA_036984385.1 Crenuchus spilurus | reverse complement strand
TCATCAGGCGGGAATGACAGATAGAGCTGAGTATCATCAGCAAAGCAATGGTAGGAAAAGCCATGCGAGCGGATAACTGGTCCCAGTGAGGTGGGTCTGATCACATGGACAGAGATAAGAGGGGGCTGTGACGGGAGGGTTCACAGACAGATTGGAAAATGAGCATTAAAAATGATTTATTCCTGAGATTCTGTACATAATACTACAAGTAGGTAATATTAAATATTTTGTGACATTATAAACAAGGTGACATCTAATATTAAGAAAAGTTGACTTTTTATGCAGTCAGAACAGTGGACAGTGGAATGTGCATCAATCAGATTGAAACTGACATCAATATGTCACTTTCCTAAAAACTCAACACTGTGATTTCTTTTTTTATTATCATTATTGATTTTTTTTTGTTTTCATTGTCTTAGATGTCTTCGTCTATTTTCATTTTTTTGTTTACATTGTTAATGCTCATTCATTACTAATAGTATTATTATTTATATAAATATAATGCATCATTAGTACAAATATTTTATATACCGATTACTTCTGTCTGATTTTGTACTAAAAATAACGTTCTCCTCAGTGATAAAACTCTCAAATCTGGACAACAACAAAATTATTTCAGGACAAACAACTTTCTAGTGAGTTGTATTTTCAGTGAACCTTATGGGTCTCTGGTGGATACATGCACTAGAGAAATATGGCAAGGAACAATCTATCCAATTTCAGGCAACATCTGCCTGAAAATCATGTTGATGTGTCCAGATCTGAATGACCTGACGAGTTTGGTGAAAAGCAGCTTGTAGTTCAGTTTGCAATTTTCCCAGAGGACATGGACAGAAATAAAATTAAGGAAAATCTCATGTAAAAGAAGACATGACTTTATCAGGCCGAGTTTTTTTTATTTTTTATCTGATTTTCGCTGCAATGTGTTTGGTAGCGAGTTGACCCGCCCATTTGTTGACTCTCCCCATCACTTGTAATGTCTCTGACTCTAGGAGGGTGCAGCCTCACACAGGCCTCCTCTGATGCATGTGAAGTCAAGCTCCGCCTCTTTTCAAACTGCTGTTGATACATCGCTGCCGGGCAGCTAACACACTTGGAGGAAAGCGCAGGATCCCCAGTTCTGATGGATCACCTGTTGGGCACCTGAGCCAGCCAACATTACTTAGTAGTGCTGGGGAGAGAGTGCCACCCAAAAACAGCACAGCCAATTTTGCTCTCTCGGGTCCCAGCTGCCAATGGCAAGCAGTATGATCGGGGTTCGAACTCGCGATCCTCAGATCATAGTGACAGCGCCTTAGTCCACTAAGCCAGGCTGACGTTTCTAATGAAATATGTTACACATCTCCTCAGCGATGTAGCCCCGCCACTTAAATAAGCCTGCGAGATGTCACTTTTTCTCACACATGTTAAATTCTTTTTCCTCCTTATAATGCTCTTCAAGGTAATATACATGTATGTTAACATAGCGTAAGAACCAGGTGTCCTAAAGTTTTCATGAATGTGGTCCAAATCGGCTTTAACCTCGCAGAGAGAAAAGCATTCAGAGTTAAATTTGGCTACCTGTTCGTGGCTGCGCTGGATCTTATCACCACTGATAGGAAAAGCACTGGTCATTACACTGCAATGCTTTCTTTTCCAAGATAGCATGAGGCTGATACAGAACTCTAATGTTCTAAGCACTTTGTTCTCTGTCTGTAATGCTCTTAACGACTTTAAGTTGTGTTTGTTTTGGCATAAATATGAGGCTGAACCAGACTTAAAATGTTCTTTTCCCTTTCTTAGCTCTCTTGTATACATGATGTGGATGAAGCGTTTCCTGTTTGGTTCAAGCTTTTGCACTGCTGTGCTGAACTCTGGGTGTTGTGTGTCAAGTTAATATCTACCATCTAGTGCATGTTTTCTGAGGACTTTATAGACACGGTCATGTGACAGACATAAAATGACTTTTAAATATGATAAAAAACTGTGAAAGGGACATGTTCACTTGCAACTGTGCTTCTCCATATCCTGTTCATATCAAGCTAGAGCTCTGTTGCACAATGACAAATGCAGAATTGCCATGTGGAGGAAAAAGTGGAGTTTTGCATCTCACCAGTCTTTAAGCAGACTCTTTACTTTATATAAATGAGTACAGCACTATTTCTATTCTATGAAATCATGTCGCCTGTCTATCATACGAGCCGCTGAGTGAAGATATGAGGGGAGATATTTGATTGGTTGTAGATTATGAGGTTGGACTGAGAATAAAGAATTTAAATCATACAGAGCTTGTAGTTTATCTGAAGAAGTAAACTGAAGGGAACAACCAGTAGAGTTATTCCCTTCTCTGTATTCAATCTGTGATTTTTGAACACAAACTAGGGGGCACACCTATACGTAGAGCAGAGGGCGGCCATCGTAGCTGCAGCACCCAGGGAGCAGTTTGGAATTATGTGCCTTGGTCAAGGGCACTTCAGTCATGGATGTTTAGCGATGGGATGCAATACTCATCCTGAAGGATTGAGCCAGAAAGAGTTGAGAAGAGAAAGAGTTGTTCATATATGTCTCATAATCCCCCTGCTCTATAAATCCAAACAACTAATTTCATTTTTGTCTTTTCCGAGTGAGTGATTGCCCATCGGTCCAGTCCAAGGCTGATGGAAGATTGATTACTATTCTCTGCGTGATGCTTCCCTGGATTAGCTGCCCACCAACAAACAACTACTGTGGCCTGCTCCAGATACTCTACTCTACTGCCCACATTGGAGTTCATATGGACTGTTATCGTTGCTCCCACTGTCATCATCATCCCTGTCCCACTACTGTCACCATATCAGTTCACCTGAACATTACAGCAACATCATATGATTATGATTTATCACAAACTTAGAATTAGTTGGCCAGAGGAGGATGGGTCCCCCATGTGAGGTTTCTTCCTCCAGCTCTGAGGCAGTTTTTCCTTGCCACTGTCGCCGTTGGCTTGCTCACCAGGGATTAGGGATTAATGATTTGATGTTTGTTATTACTAAACCTGTAAAGCTGCTTTGTGACATCAGTTGTAAAAAGCACTTTATAAATAAATTTGATTTGATTTGATTTGATTCATGACAAAATCCTGCTTACCCTCACCTGACTGGTTAAATGCGGTTGTACTCATTTGCTCAAGGACTCGATGTAATGTGTAAAATGCATTCATTTGAAATGTTGGAGTTTGCAGAACTTTTTCAGGCAGGCCTACATTTAACACAAAGCAAGCATTGCATGGATACAGCAAAGCTTACATTGCAGTGAATAGGATTTGGCCATCATATTGCACAAAAAAAAAACAAGAAGATGCATGCAGGTATAGGATACTAAGCTTTAATAATGGGATAATCCAATAGCATAAATGGTAAACAGGCAAAAATCAGTCAGAATAGCACAAGACTGAGGGACAACAAGACATAGGACTAACAGGACTACAGGAAAAACAAGAGAAACAGTACAAAGCACTAACAAAGCTAACAAAAGGAAACAGGGAATAAATTGGAACAAGGTAACTAAAGCTAAACAAGGAACATGGCTAACTGAGCTAAGAAAACGGAACAAAACAGAGCAAGGCAAGGAACGTAAGATTAAACAGGTAAAGGATATTTAGGCACAGAGCAAAATGAGAAGGTGATACGTTTATTCACTCTCACAACACAAACGTGTTCACAAACCTAAACTGGCATTCACAATGCTTGGACTAATACATTTAATGACTGACAAAAGACCAGGGAAACACAAGGGGCTAAATAGTATAAGAAATTAAGGGTGATCACCAGTTATAACAAAAGACAGCTGTGAACACTAATGAGTCTCGATGACAGGACAGAGGGCGGGGACACAGACAGCAGGTGGGGCACAAAATACAAGTATGAGAACCATGGTGGGGCAGCTGCTACCGAGGGGTGTGACAGTCAGCTAGTGATTGCATAGAGGGATGCAATACCAAGCAATGCACAGTGTGCAGGGATAGGTTTAAATAGCAATGCTAATCAGAGTCTGATATGGAACAGCTGGTCTGCGATTCATATGAGCAATTGGCCTCTGGGAATTCTGGTCAATGAGACAAAGAAAGAACTCAGGACGTCACTTGAGGAGCAGCACAGCTCGGAATCTTGGGAGTTGGAGTCCAGAAGTGGTCCAGAGATCGGACTTGGATGAGGCGGGTTCGTGACATTGGCAGAGTAAGGTTACAAATGAACGTGAGGCCTGAATGTTGCAGGAATTTAAAGTTTCAGCCAGAAATCATATGAATTATTTTTTGTAGTACATACAAGTTAGTGTTGTGTTTTAACCTTAGGGTATATGGTTTGTAGTGTGACTTTCTGTAAGAGTGCAGTGGCTTTTGAACTATACTGTATGGATTAAGAACTGGTATCACCATGCTGAGGTTAGTCACTTGTCCCGTGTTTGCTTTAGCATGGGTGGTAGATTCTAGGTGTGTGTGATAATCCCAGCAGTATAATCAGCCCTGCGTCAGGTGACCTTATTTGAGGAAGACCAATTTGAGAAGCTTCCCACTGACACAAAACATGCTGATGAGCAGAGATTAAGAAGTGAAAGCTGAATATGTTGTGTCTGCTAATGAAAAAGGTATTGCATTACAAATTACTGATCCATTCTCTAAAATTGTAATGGAATTGCTTTACTTATTACTTACTTGTATTTACAAATTACAAGAAAAATATTATTTCTGAATTAAAGTACAAAAGAACTCAGAGTGAGCTTCACTTATCAGACACAGTCAGGTCTGCTTGATTAAAGTGAACAGCTCACGCTAAGTCAACAAAGAAACTAGCCTGTAATCAGCTAAAACAAACTCAAAATAAAGTGATTAAACATCACATTTACAGATATGTTCCTGAATGAAAATACAAAGCAGAAACTTCTTATTCATACGCATATTCATATTTCCCATTCCACCTTAAATCATCCTTAAACTTAACAGCCTACCAATTAAGGGTGAAAAGGGAAATTCAAATTAGAAGCTTACAGATTAAGAGGCTTCATAATGAAAATCATGTCTGACAAGTTTAGATGAACATAAGACTCTGTTTTCAACCCACAATTCCATTTTAAGTTTTTCTATTAGTATAATTATAGTTTAGCACAGCTGAGTTGAAGTGTTGAAGGACTACAATGCTCTGTGAGAGACACAAAGCAGTATGCCAAACAGTTACAATGTGCAAATATAAACAATATGATCACACTCACAGACGAAAATAAACAATAATATTTATTTTGATTATTTATATAAATAATATATAATTAAGATCTATTAAGATCAACCAATTTAGCCAATGTGATTTTTCACACAACGGAATTTGACCTCTGCATTTAACCCATTTGTGCAGTGAAATACACACACACACACACACTAGTGAACACACTAGGCTGTGAGAATTTGTGCCCGAAGCGGTGGCACCCGAGGAGCAGTTAGGGGGTTAGGTGCCTTGCTCAAGGGCACTTCAGTCATGTCCTGTCTGGGTATCGAAGCGACCTTCTGGTCACAAGACCAGATCCTTACCACTAGGCCATGGCTGCCCCCCAAGATGTGACAGTTGTTTACTGAACTGTCAGCTTTTTTACTGCTCTTTTAGTAAATAGGAAAGTCCAGTAGAAAAATTATATATAAGTTATATATATATATATATATATATATATATATACAGTAAAATCAGTAAATATAATGTGACATTTTTGGATGTTGCTTTACATTAATATAATGTGTTACTTTGTAACACCTTACCCCCAGCACTAGTCTAGTCATAAATGCAGTCAGTAACATATACCAGTTCAGTACCAAAAAGCTTTTCATTTAAATAAGACATATATAGCCCAAATTGTTTTCTTGTGTGTTATTATTTTTCCTCTGAGGACCAGCTACGACATGTGTGTCAGTTGAGTTTATGTGCTACATACAATACAGTCATAATACATCTTTATGTTTTTGTTTCTGTAACTTTAAGACAGAGCACCCGCCACAATTATTGACACTCCTGGATAAGATGTGCTAAAAGCCTTAAAATAAATTACATTTTTATTGTAGAATAAATCTCACACTGAAAATTGTAGAAAAATGTAACCTTTAACTCAAATGAATTAAAAAAGAAAATCCCCGACTAAGAAATTATTTTTCATAAAATCACCTGTTCCACAAATATTGGCACCCCTAACAATTCCTGGAAAGTAAATGTAATTGAAGCATTTCTGTCATTTCTACTTTAGTTTATAATGTTGTTCAGAGTTTCTAGGGACCTTTAACACTAGAACCCCTGAGACAAAAATCTCATTTCTCCGTCTACCTCCTATAGAAGCCCCGAGTTTTGTCATCGCCCACACCCCCTGCTGAGTGGCCATCAGCACGCTTTTGTTATGCTAATAACATGACAAAGAGTCCAGGGGGGTGAAGACTCTTCAGTTTCTCAACCAAATGAAACACTGAAACACAGAGTGAATTTATAAAGTGAAAGTCTAATAATGAATAATCCTCCTGTGTGTGTGTGTGTGTGTGTGTGTGTGTGTGTGTGTGTGTGTGTGTGTGTGTGAATCTGTGTTCACGCTGCGATTCCCGCTCTGATGATGATGATGATGATAATAATAAATAAAGTCAATTTCTTATTTCGTTACATAGAAGAGAAAATCTTAATTTCATTTATTTCGTTAGTGTCCCACTTAGGGCACAGTCTGGGGGTTGAGGGCGGTTTTATTCGCTCCTTCTTCATTGTGTTCCACTGTTTTTCTTCTGACTGATGATAATTTCGCTGTACTTGTAGTCTGACAATAAATTGATTCTGATTCTAAGAGTGTTTTTTGGCAAAATGCTATAAGTGGGTCTGGCATAACACAAAAGATGAGTATGTGGAAAAACACCTCATGCCCACTGTGAAGTATGGGGTATTATCGGTAACGCCCTGGGCCTGTTC
Source organism: Crenuchus spilurus (assembly GCA_036984385.1). Taxonomy (NCBI): domain Eukaryota; kingdom Metazoa; phylum Chordata; class Actinopteri; order Characiformes; family Crenuchidae; genus Crenuchus; species Crenuchus spilurus. The sequence goes on along the minus strand of BRDA01014370.1, from coordinate 44,016 downwards.
GTCTTCCAAAGGCCCTGGGAACCTTGTTAGGGAGCATGGCATCACAAACTCTTTGAAATACCAGAACATTTTAATTCAAAACCTGGTGGCCTCTGCCTGAAAGCTAAAGATGGGTCATCACTGTGTCTTTCAGCAAGATAATGACCCTAATCATATCCAAATCTACTCAAAAATGGTTCACCAGACACAAAATCAAGCTCTTCTTCTCAGCATCTTCTCATGGCCATCTCAGTCCCCAGACCTCAACCCAACAGAAAACCTGTGTGGTGAGCTGAAGAGGATAGTGCACAATTTAGAGAGGTTGTGCAAAAAAAAGAATGGTTGAAGATCCCTCTCTCTGTATTCTCCTATCTTATGAAATGTTATAAGAGAAGATTAAGTGCTGTCTTGTTGGCAAAATGAGGTTGTGCAGAGAATTAACATCAAAATAATTATTTCTTAATGTGCGATTTTTTCCCACTGAATAAATGCACTTGAATTAAAGGTTGGATTTTCACTTTTTTACATTGTTGTCCTATATTATTAACCCTCATTATGTTTGGGGTCAATTTGACCTGATCCAATGTTTAACGTCTTTAAATACACGTATAACATGACTTTTTTTGCTTTATATTTAATGACTTTTAGTAATTACATGCTGATAACTGAGTAAACATAAAATTAACATGATGACATGTTTTTTTAGTGTTCTGTACACGTATTGTATACATCAGTGTTCTTTGGAGTCAATTTGACCCCAGGCTGTTTTAGCTGTATAGCATATAAAATATCAACATTTTAGAGAGTAAAAATGGCCTGAGATAGAGGAGAAAGTGTCTGAGACAAAGGAGAATGTGTTTTGAGATAGAGGAGAATAGGTCTGAGTCAGAGGAGACTGAAATTATAATAATTTTCTGGAGGTTTAAATTGCTGGGGTCAAATTGACCCCAAAAACAAATGTTGTTATTAAATATGAACATAATATGAGGGCTAAAGAAATGAATGTATTAGAAGCCTAAGAACACATCTTAACCAGGGGTGCCAGTAATTGAGGAGGGTGCTGTATGTAATAGTTCTCTGGTCTGACTGACTGCCTTGTATGTCATCTCTCATTCAAAAGCAGTTAAGCTGAAATGCTTCAGATTGAAAGGGATGGAGCTAAATGGCTGAAGACTGAATAGGTGGGTATATGTAAATACACTGGTGTCCATCACATCATGAAAACAGTGATTTTGACAGGTTGTCCTTGCAGTTCACTTTCTATATGTGAACTGTATGAACTGGGAGGGGAACAGTATCTTTGAAAACTTTAACAATATTTACATACTGCAAGGGATTTTGAAAAAGATGTGAAATTTTGGCTTTCTGTGATTTGGGCCCTTGCTGTTTTTCACCAGTAGCAGTCTGTGAGTAAAGTTTCTGAGTATAGATTAGTTAGTTGTCATCAAACCAAACAGTCAAAAACTTTAGCCAAATGATAATAAACCATCCCAAAAACTCCAAAAGTACAATCTATCAAAGAAAAGCAAACTAAACAAGAGTACAATTAATAGACAAAAGGCCCTGATTAACCCATTTAACACCAACTCAAGCAGACTGTCAATAAAGAATCTACATCCTCCATCCTCAACAAACAGAACCAACTATTTTTACAGCCATGTTAGTCAGCTTTAACTGCAAATGTAAAGTGACATCCAAAGCTAACCGGTCCATAAGGTAGTGCTTTATAGACACAATTCTGTTTTACATCTTTTTTACATCTGTTTCAATCTTACACATACATTTTAGTTGAAATTATTGTCATTGCTTAATATACATCTTGTTTATTAGTAGTGAGTTTACTTACTAAAAGAGGCCGTAGACCGATTCTGATTGGTCAGTTTAATTGCTAGTGATGACTGTCTGATTGGTACTCTAAATTGCTAAATTGTGTGTGTGTGTGTGTGTGTGTGTGTGTGTGTGTGTGTGTGTGTGTGTGTGTGTGTGTATGCCCAGCAATGGATTGGTGACCCTGACCAAGATTGATCAGATGAAAATGGATGAATGGATTGACTGTCCGATTATATAGGAGGCTGCAGACTGATTTTGATTGGTCAGTTTACCTCTTAATTTAACTTCTTAAATTCCTAAACTGCAAAATGGACTCTTATTGTGATGACAGAACAAATACATTTCAGCCCATTTCACCAGTTTAGCTCACCATTCACATAAAAGCATTTCATTAAGCATTATGATGTAGCACCAGTCAAACACCTCATTAAATGTTTTTATTATTTTTTTCCTACACTATAAATAAATACTGAAGTCATCCAGACTCTGAGTGAACACATATTGAATCATGTAGTAAACTTAAAAGTGTTAAACAAACCAAAACATGTTTTAGATTTTACTGCAAAGTAGACACACAACTGATGTATCAAACACATTAAGAGGCAAGAAATGCAAGTGTGATCATATTGTTCATATTTGCAAATGAAGAATGTAAAATATAAACATATTCTGGTTTGTTTAACACTTGTTTGTTTACTAAATAATTACGTATGTATTTATTCATAGTTTAGGTGACTTTAGTATTAATCTACAATGCAGAACATTTTCAAATCCTGAAAAGCCACTGAATGTCCAGAAGGTGTCCAAATATTTGACTGGTACTGTAAATGCTGTTCCTGTTAATGATTTATGTGAATATTTTTTTTTTTTTAATTGGGAGTTCTTCTTTAAAGCAGGAAAAACACGGATCTAGATGAATAACTTGGAGCTTGTGTGCAATCAGAATAACAAGGGTTGGACAGCACAAGTACAAAGTCCATCCAACTTAGAGTGGAATACCATAGAGGAGCAGCAGTGCAGAACGTCCACACACACACACACACACACACTCACCGTGTTCATGCACTCGTGCTGCTGTGAGCTGCTCCACCATTGGGGGGATTTTATCCCACTGACACTCAGCTCTGCAGCGCTCAATCTCTGCCTCCAGTCTGTACTGAGAGAAAGAAATCCTGGAAGACATCCCGGATATATCCCTGTGTCCGTACTCTCCTGACACCAGAGGAGTGACTGCACACTGCCAGAGAGAGAGAGAGAGAGAGAGAAGAGAGCGAGAGAGAGTACTGAGCATGTGCAAACTGCTGCTAGAAAACTTCAACAAAGAGCTCTTCTTAACTTTTTGGGAAGGATTATTGATGAAGTTGAACTTATGGAATAAACTGAACACACTTGACTTGTGTTATTCATGCAGAATACTTTAACTTTGTATTTCTTTTGTTAAGTATGTATTTGTGTATAATCATCTTTTGGAGAAGAACATCAGGTTAATGTGAAATGAATCACATTTATCATATTACCACAGCGTTTTCCACTGTATTATGATTGTAATACATTGAAAAGTATTGAGACTATTTTACTTTAAGAAATATACTCTCAACACTAATCACAGCTGAGCTCAGAAAGAACAAAAACACAGAATATAGAAGAACACTGGAAAGAAAGAAAAGAAACAGAATAAAAGAAAGAAATAAAATTATAAAATAATGAAAGCAACATAAAGAAAGAATGTATGCAATAAAATAGAGAACATAAAAGAGTGAAAAATAAAAGATATAGAGAAATGAAGAACAAAGAAAGAAAGAAATGGAAGAACAAAATATAAAATTACATGGTAGGAAAATCAAAAGAAAGAAAGAAAGAAAGAAAGAAAAGAAAGAAAGAAAGAAGAACAAAACAAAAGGAAAAGTAAACAGCTGATGTTATGCTAACTTTGGAGAGAAAAGTGTTTTATCGAGAGGTCTGAACATCATGTACACACAATCTGTGAATAATTGTTTTTTTGTCTGGTTATACCCAGAGTGTAAAATTGTCCTGGTCCAGGTCTGGTCCACATCCACCATTTTAATCTGGCCCACTTGCCAAATGGATTGACAGCACTTTGGTGGATCGCTCCCGGTTACCACATGAGGGCCACATAAACTCCAGATTAGGCCCACATGTCTGCCAAAACTCAAACACACATTTGGTCCTAATACATTGTTTTGTGTTTACCTTATTTTGCACATTTTAGAGTTTTACTGACATGGCTTACAAGAGTTTTGCCATTTTGGGGAAGTTAAGTCGAGCATTGCATCAGGTCTCTATGTGAGTTCTGTTGCCAAAGCCAACACTTATGTTTCCTTTTCCCTAAACCAAATGAGGGTTCTTCTAACACTTCACTTGAGCTAGCAAAATTGGACCAGCCCTTAATATGGCATCAAGTGTTCCTGCAATGGGAATGAATGAGGGTATGTTGTGTCCTTAGAGTACAGGGTTTACACATCAACTCAATTACAGGAGCTTAACTGTAATAACATTAGCAGGACAGCAGGGTTCAGGGAGCACCAACAGAGACTGGTCATAAACTATATGTTATAATCTGATGTCATAACTCAGCATCTCTTTATAAAACACCTACTAAAACCTGCTTCCAAAATCAGAATTTAATCTGAGCTGTAAAATTGATTTTTCCTCATGGTACATCATTGCCATCTAGAGGACACATTGAGAAAACTGGCTTCACAGAAGTTTAGGCTCTGACTCAGATTTTTAAATGGGAGTTTAATGAATATGTATTCTTATTCAGTATACTGTGATAATATGTTATAAATTATAACTATAACAGTCGACTGAATTTACTTCCTCTAGAAATTACTGCAGTATTCCAGCAAATGTAAAACGTTCCCCAAATGTTATCATATGGTTCCTCTTCTAGGAACGTTAACATCATGTCAACTCCATAATTTTCAAAACCTTTAAATCATTAACCATAAAGGACAGTGACTTTTAGATTTATTCTAACCATACAGCATGTTCCTAGGCTCCTCAATGTTACTGGAATGTTAGGAGAATGTTATCTGAACCATAATTAACAACTAAGAATGTTAACATCTGTTAACAATAATTATTAGCTGGGATTACTGTAGATCCATATTACCATAATGATATTTATCTCAATAGAATAATAAAATAGATTATATATAATAAATATAAAAAAGAATAGATTTCTGGATTAAAAATATAATAAAAATTGAGCAGAATAAATAAATAAAATACGAATACATAACTACAGTATCCCCTTAAAGTGTAAGTACAGTATTCCTTTACAGTATAAGTACAGTATCATATTACATTAAAAGTACAGTATCATATTACAGTATAACTACAGTATCCCCTTAAAGTATAAGTACAGTATTCCCTTACAGCATAAGTACAGTATTCCATTACAGTATAAATACAGTATCATATTACAGTATAACTACAGTATTCCCTTAAAGTATAAGTAGTACAGTATTTCCTTACAGTATAAGTACATTATTCCATTACAGTATAAGTACTCTTTCACTTATAGTATAAGTACAGTATTCCGTAAACTCAGGTATGCGAGTTAATCACAGACAGAGGAACAGAGCTACTTTATTACTCCTAAGGACAACCACACTGCTGTTCTAGCTACAGTTCTAGACTATGAACAGTACAAGTCTACGGTTCTAGTTCAACACACAGGAACTGTATAAAATGAACCTCCAGACGTCGAAAAAGAGATTTTGCAGTCTCATTTTCTTTGCAAAGATTCGCCATGAAATATCAACAGTAATTCCTCCTCTACTTTCCCACAGACTGGATTATCAAGAGCAGCGAGGCATTGACGTAGAATCAGTATCCAATCACACATTAAGCTGTCGAATTACCAACAGCCAATCATATTTTAACTGTTATGCACGAACACCCAATCACATTTTCGCTTTCCGTCCAATCATAATTGAGCTATTGAATTCCAACAACCAATCAGAATTTAGCTGTCGTGTCAATAACACAGCTACGGCAAACAAAGCGGGTCATTTAATCAGTCCTATAGGAGTTTGGTGGTTCGGGTTTCAGGACCAGCAACTGAATAAACTCGTCGAGTAAAGCACGACGTTAGCAGCACGTATGCAGGTAAAACTGAGCTGAGATTCAGCTCATTTGTGAACGAAATACGGCAGTTTATTTCTGTGTAAGTGAAATGCTAAGGCTAATGTGCAACTGAACTGACGTTGCTCTGATTTCATGGGTGAATTAGTGTAGTTGAATGTCCATATGATTGTTTAACGTGGTTACCCTGCATAGAGCCAACTAAACACCAGTAAACAGCTGGCTGACTGTGCCTGTATGAAGTGTAAAAGGCAGGATGAAGCTGAAGTTAGCTTTTTATTGGAATTTCCAGTTCCACCTTAAAAGTGCAGTTGTTACATTCGGACGCCTTCAGACACCTGTCTGTAACTGCTGCTTTATTTAAGGTGGAAATGAGAATTGGAGTAAAAAGCTCCCTTCCCCGTTGTAGCAGTTTTTTTTAATACTTTCAATGAATGAATGTATAATTGAAGACTTTTACGTGAAAATATCTGATTTTACAGTCTTAACATTGAATTTGTACCCTATGTCTGCATAAAATATTAATATCTGTGTGGTGTCTGCTCAATAATCGAATTTGTTGGTGATTTAATGCAAATCGTTCAATTTTTTAGCACTTTATGATGAGGTATAGAGGAAGGCCCACTATATTCAACTGGCTTCTGTTACTATCCTGCATGCTGAGTGTCCAATCTCATGGTGGCCATCAAGCATCTGGATCAGCACAAGCAGGAGATTCATACCCCCCTATCACCCGACTGGACAGGAACATGGTCCAGGACAAAGAGTGAGTATTTGTCATATAATAGAAACTTTATTTTCTGTGTTTTTTCCTCCAATATAAACAGATGGGTTTCACTACCTAGTTCTTGCAGTCCATATACGAAAGGTTTATAATATGGTATTCAGCCTACAATTTAGCAAAAAGTGTTGTTATATGGGCCTCTACAAAAAATATATATATAAAATATAGTGAAAGTGCACTTAAGTCATACCCAGCCAGGGGATCAAACCAGTGACCAAGTCCCAGTCCAAAGACTGTCTGGACATCCAGTCAAGACTGGATCCCTAACCAACAGGCCACAGCTGCCACCCCCAAACATGTAGGCTTATGTTGTGGACTTCAGGTAACTTGGAGGAATGATTCACTCAAAGATGTACATAATTTAAACCTCACAGCTAATGAGCAATTAGCTTCAATTATAAATACTTTTCAAGTGTGTAGTAATCTGCCATATACTACAGATGTGACAGATATTTGACTTTAAAAATCTGGAGCATTCCATAAAACTTTACAGACTTGGTTTAATCGAAGTGCTGAAACATGGTTCGTGGTGGTCCTGATTTTTATGTCATTGTGTTTGTACAGAAAAGTGAACCTTGATACCTTTCTAAATAAATCAGCTGCTGAAACCACAGTCTTGCATCAGCTGGGTACTGAGAAAGCAACTTAAAGTAATTCACATTAATCTAATCCTAAAAAACATATATGATTACAGTAGCATTTTTGCAGTTATACTTTTAGGATTTAGAGGAATGGTGAATTCCATTTTCAACCAAACATATCGCCAAACTTCCTCTTAACCCACTCAAACCTCATCCATATCTTAATGAAATTCTCACACATTAGTGGATGTAGTTTAGGACACAGTATGACATTGAGCTTTATAAAAAAAAAAAAAAAAAATCTTGTGTAGCTGAATGCATCGTCTACCATTTTAGACAGCTGACTCAGAGCTGAAAGTACTGATCTAAAATCATTTTAGTGATGAGTTTGAGGATCTTCCAGCCATAATTTAAATGCAGTAGGTCCTGATTTTGCTGTATAATAATAATAATTATTATTATTATTATTATTATTTGTTGTATTAATTGTTGTATTGTTTCAAATAGGGATGCCCCGATACCGATACCAGCATCGGGTATCTGTCCGATACCACGTGCGCGTACTTGTACTCGTATTCATAAAAGTGCTCCAATACTACAGGATCCGATACCAGCATGATGGGAGCTTCGTTTCCTTCTAACAGACAGTATTAGTTTGCGCCACAAAATAAATAAATAAATAAAATTAAATAAAATGAAAAAATAAAATAAAAAAAAAAGACGATGACTAAGTACTGTAGCCGAGCTGAACAAGCCACTTAACGGCAGCATGACTTTAACCAGCCCGGTAGTAGAGAAAGGAGCAGCTATGTCAGCGGTGTGGAGGTATTTCCAGGTGAATGAAGGTGACAAAAGCAGTGTTAATTTCCTTAACGATAATTATGACGAAAAATATTCGTTGACGACCATTTTTTCACGACGAAAACGAGACGAAAACTAAATAAAAACTAATGTTTTAAAACGAAAACTATGACTAAAAGTATTAGACTTTACGTCGACAAATAAAAACGAAACGAAAATGTCACAGAATGACTAAAATAATGTTTTTGACCAGTAATCCGCTTTTTAAAGTAAACCTGCAGCACGTCTGACTTCCTCAAAGCACGCTAAGCTCCACAGTCACAGTGGTGAAGTTTAACAACACAACGAGCTGACACAGCTGCAGCTTCGACGGAAAAGAAGAAGCGATTTATGGAGTAATTTCACTTTCGCTGCCACACAAAACAAAACA
>BRDA01014370.1:0-30590 GCA_036984385.1 Crenuchus spilurus | reverse complement strand
TTTTTTTTTTTTTTTTTTTTTTGGCCGATAGCTCCATTTCTGAATGTTTAATACTTTAATACTTTTTTTTTTTTTTTTTTTTAATGAAAACCTGAACATCATTTTCACATATCACCTGGACTATAAATATATAATATATAAATAAAAAATACTGTATAGTATGCAGTGGCCAAAAATTAAATTATACAGTTTTTTTTTCAATTTGAGATGAAATGTTTTAGGTTCTTTTAGAAACAATCCCCTCTAATTTTTGGTGTTGTGTAACAGAAGCTCCTGTAAGGATTCACCATGAAAGACGTACCTAAACAAGATCGCACCACAGCAGGGGTAATTCTAGGAGCAGAGCTTTAGGGGTGCTAAGCGCCCAGTGAGTCCACATGCAATTAATGGCCTCAACTGCAATTAATGCAGAAAAACAAAGTATGTCATGGCATTAACACTAATGTCCTTTTCACGAACCTTAACTGTCAACTTTCTCACCTGTTTCTTCATGTCCATCTTCAACCAACTGGCAAATATAATAAACAAATAATGAATATTTTTATCTAATAGATAATCATTTATTTATTTATAAGACAAATAGATTAATATTAATTCATAGCATTTTTTCATAGAATATTGAGCTGCTGTGGGCTAGTCCGATTCAAATCACACACTAATTCTAATAATCTGGAGGATATAATAAACTATAACAGGTGGCAAGTGTGTTACTCTCATTTTAATCATCTTATAAGCAGATATGATGACAATAAAAGACATTTTTAATGACATGTATTACACAGACATTTTTAGATCATTTTCCTACAGTAGCAGGTACATTATCTATTATCTGCTTTAGTATAAATAACAAAAAACAGAAATCATTTCCTAAATAGATAAATTCACTACAATTTATAGACAGCTCTGTTTTAACCTGATCATATGAACTATTCCACAACTACATCAATTTCTTTTTAGGAAAAATGATTTCAGCATTTAGGTCTACTCACATTTCTTTATGGTATCTGGTCACTCTACTGTGGGCAATAAAGCCAAATTCATTTACACCTTTTTCTCTTACCTAAACATGGCTGTTGTTTTTGAAAAACAATCAAATATCCATGGCTGACTGAATGACCACACACACACACACACTAGGAGTTGGGTGGGCATCCTTTATCTCCATGTCTTCTTTTAATTCATAGTAATTCTAAAACATTAATGAGCTAATCTACATACAGGTAGTACTAGTCTAGCTTGGTGGAACATCAGCTCTCTTCTCTGTCCAGTTCATACAGTGAACAGAGCCTGACTGACAACCAGCAAAGCGCAACATTAACTTCCTATGAAACGGTCAGATATGTAGTTAAACCCTACCTAACATTAACATACAGAGCGATGAACTAACTTCACTTACTGAACTCCGAGTTTCAAGTGTGTGTGTATGCATGTGCACGGATAAGAAGTGGGGGAAGGAGAGAGTGAATTATTCCATTTGTGAAGCAGTGGAGGGAGGGGGGGTTGTATTTTCCTTGATTAAATATTTAGTTTAAACCATATGTACATTATATGGGTCTTTTTACAGTAAAGAAAAATCAGCTTAAGAGATAAACTTAGTAATAAACTTTAATAAACTTAAAAATACTTTTTCTTCTTATTTTTAGGGGTGCTTGGACTCAAATGAAGGGTGTTGAAACACCCCTAAAAAGGGGCTAGAAACACCCATTTACCACAGACAATGTACTACCTCTGAAGGCAAAAGATTTTTATGTTGAGCAGACTCTTAACTTCACTATTTATTTGACTTTAAAATACATTTCAAGAATTTAAATCTAATCTAAAATCTAATTTACAGTTTTTTTCACATAAAATGTAGCCAATCAGTCAAGACATGTCTGCTATCCAAATTTTCCTTCTTTAGTTCAGAACTGCAGCTGTGCTAACAAACACTAGAACTCGATAGTCACCTAAATAGCCTAGCTGTTTCTTAATTAATTAATTAAGGTCTCACAGACTAGTCCATATGGTTTAGGATGTAGTAAGACAGTGAGCTTTAAAAATAACAATTTTAACAGCTGCTGAATCTGGTTTCCCTTCACTTTCACTCATAACACAGGCACATGGATTCAAAAGGTTACCCTTGTGATTTATATTTTCTAGTAACATTTTGAATTTTCCATCACAGCAGATACAAGATCAGCTCCTTAATTTGTCAATTAATTAATTAATTTGCTGCTAGACTTCCTGTAGTGTACTACAGTCTGTCAGAGAGTGCATCATATGAACACTATAGGACAACATTTTTTTTTTTCCACAATCATTGTCATTGACAACTAATCAACTCTATCAGTTGTTGCAGCTCTACCACTGAGGCTGAAAGATCAAAAGAAAGAATAAAAAAGTCTAATCTAATTTGAATGGAGTGGTTTTTCTCTCAGTGTACTTTAGTTCCATGGGCTGCCTGGCTCCAGTGCAGAGGTCAGAGAGAACACTGAAGTGTGAGGCAGGCTGGTGGCTGGAGCTCCGATGCTGCACAGCTGACTGTACCAGTCTTCATGCTGCCTGGCAGACTGTGCTGGCACGGGTGCTGGAGGACAGGCCAACTGAGTGCCTGTTGTATGGTGGGTGGAGTAGCCAGCAGAGGGCAGCACAGTGGGGAATCTGGTAATGTGAGGCAAAGAGTGAGGGCACTGGTACTGCCTCACCGAGCCAGCAGGGGGCACACGGACGCTGCTCAACAGAGACCCTCGCCCAGGCATCATGCCCACTGGCATCACCTTCTGGGTGGCACGTTCCTGCTTCCGTTGCTTGGCACGGCGGTTTTGGAACCAAACCTGGAGAGGTGAAAAGTTAGGGGGAAAAGTGTGCAGTAACTAATAGTAGTAATAATAATAATAATAATAATAATAATAGCAATCCTAAGTCTGAATTATTCTAAATGGTTTTGACAGGATAGGAGCTATCTCCACAGAAAGTTCTAAATATTTTAAATTATGAATACAACTGATATCTGAGATGCTGATTTATAATAGTTTGGTGAATATTTTGGAAATATTTTAAAAATCCATTAATGGTGGAGGTGTATATGCAGTGCATTGTAAAACAAAATAGTCTCCAAGTAAAACATTTACAGGTCTATCAAGTTGCTCTACTTGTGTAGACATTGTGTCTGGTTCCTGTCACCACCATAATAAAGAAAGTCTGGAGATCTGTGGAGGTCAAGGCTTCACATTTTACTGTAGTGCAGTAGGACCATTTGCATCTTAATCAAAAATCTAAATCTTGTGGCATATTTGCCTGAACGGATGCTGTTGTGACCTGTATTCGTGCCTCGTTGAGTTTGGTGGTCTGAGCTAGCTCCTCTCTGCAGTAGATGTCGGGGTAGTGGTTGTGTTTGAAGGCGAACTCCAGCTGCTCCAGCTGTTCATGGCTGAAGGTGGTGCGGTGTCTCCTACGGGATGGTGAGGGATGGGGTCTCACTCGCTCCACCAAATCCTCCCCACCATTCTCAGACCCCGCAGACTCCTTTCTGGGTGGAGCTTGAATATCTGGACGTCAGAAATTAATGAACAAGGTGCGTTTTTGGGGTTCAAAAAGTGAACTGAACTGTACTGTTATAAACTCCACCCTTGTGTGAATAAATGCTTGAGAGATCAGCTCTGGATGTGTGCTGTTCTTTTAGATCTTTAAAGCTGGACTGTTCACCTCTGGGTGTGAGATCTTATAGATCTTTGAATTGTTCAGCTGTGGAAATAAATGTGTGATTGTGCTTCAGTAATAATAGTTTTTTCAGTATTTGATCCAGTTAAATCCTTGGGGTATGGCTACAGAGTATTCAGACAATAACGTTGCATTTTTAGTGACCTCTAGTGGATGTTTTTTTAGCCTACTATACTTCTACTGATTGGTAGAGATGCACAATCACATTGTGTTAAGTTCAACATCATCTTAAAAAAAGATATAATGACTCAAATGTGCTCTACCAAGTGGTTGAGCAGGATGTTAAAGGGTTAAGTACCCACTATTCAAAGCTCCCAGAGCACTGATAAAGAATGGTGATTAAACTTAGTCTACTTCATACTGAAGGTGTCCCATTATAGAAAATTAATCCGCATCTGCCAGACAATCAGAAAAGAGTATTTCTCACCTCCAGAGTATAAATATTACACCACTACACTAATCACATTTAGCTTAGTTTGAAGGTCCATTTATACTGTCTTTGTGGAAGAAGAAAAGTAAAAGAAAGAAACTGTGTACACTCTTCTCTCTGCTTACAACTAATTTCCCACTGATGTAGAGTGTTGTATCAGCCATAGATGCTCTGGTGAAGTTCAGCTGGGAAGAATGCATCTCACAAATGGCCATTTTCTGAAGGAAAAGGGTTTAAAAGCCTAACACTGCCAAACAAAAGGCTTGGAACCCAATAGGCCGCTGGCTTTACTACCTAAACTCAATATCGTGAGAGAGAGACACCAGAGGATAGAGGATTGAGTCAAGATTAGGTGAACAAAAGCCAAAAAAGTGACCAATTTGTCCTCTCAGAGGACATGGTTGCAGTGATGTTTTCAGTGTTTACAGTGGAGTGGGCAGAGGGTCTGAAGAAGTCAGACTTAATTAAGTGAAGTTAACTTTCTGAATGTTCTCTACATCCAACTTTGAAGAGTAATTAAAATAACTACACATTTATATAACATATCACAGCATATAAGCACTCAGTTCATGTTGTGATATTTTGTTTATAACAGCAGATTTGTAACACTACAGAATTTGAGTTTAAACTATTTATAGATAACAAAAACGTACTTAACTGGACAATATGCCATTTAAGGTGTGAAATATAAAATGTGAAATTTGTGATATTTATAATGCTCGCATCAATGTTTCTCATCTTACATCACATTTAGGTCATAAAGACACAAATCACAAGAACACAACTAGATCTTCTACAGTCATGTGCAGAAGTTTGTGGTAACATGACATTATATTGATTTAAAAGTTATTTTAATGCACTGTTTATTTACTGATTTTAACTTCATGGGAAAGGTAAAACAATATAATCTTTCATGAACATTTTGCATTTTTTCCATTATTTTCACTTCAGTAAATAAACAGTAACTGTGTACTAAAATAACTTCATTAATATCAACAAAACATGCCATTTAACCAGGGACGCACAAGCTTTTACAAATTTACTGCAGAAGATCCAGTTGCCTATGTTTAAGAGTAATAAACAGAGCTGAGGATGACGCAAGAATTAATATTCTGAAATAAACAAATACAATTAATATCCAAAATGAAATCTATACTTCGTATAAAAGTTCAATCTTTGTACCGTTAGGCATTAATGTGTGAGTGTTACCTGCACTAGAGCTGACAATGACTTCAGAGTAAATATCAGAGAACTGCTGATGAGGTTTGGTGGGTTCCATAGCTGTGCCTCTCTGAAGCTTCAAGTTTGAGTTTGAACGAAACAAACCTACCTGGATCTTTACAAACTTTACACGACCACCCTGAGTGACATCACTCAGCGTCCACACCCAGAACCACCTGGATGCTTATTAGTACAGTTCACACCATGCAAAACAATGTCTCAACATATAAGTGTAGAAGCTGGGTTTAATATCTTGAACTGTAGGCTTATTGTTCAGTGATATTAACTACCCAGCTAATAATTTTTCCTTCTAAAAACTTTCTCATAATTTTCAGCTTCCATTATGGGGGCATTATTCCTGGAACGTCCACATTAAAAGAACATTCATATAATGTCATACTGCTCATTCCTGTAAGCTGGGTATGAATTATTCACAGACGGTTCATTGCAGAGAAACTGGCTGACTCTGATTTTGTTACTGTGGTGGTGAACCAGACATCCTAATGGCTACAACACATTTATCAGTTTTATTTACTATCCAAACCCCCAGTGTACAAACGCATGTCTGCTGTTTTTATATGTAATGTTGATAAAGGGCCATTTAGAGTAACCAATTCACCTGACTGCCATGTTTTTAGGGAGAACATGGAAACTTCACCCAGATGGGGACTCAAACCCAGAGGTGTCAAGTAATGAAGTACACATACTTTGTTACTATTCTTAAGTAGAAATGTTGGTTATCTATACTTTACTGGAGTAATTATTTTCAGATGACTTTTTACTACTTACTTACATTTTCATGCAGTTATCAGTACTTTCTACTCCTTACATTTTAAAAACAGCCTCATTATTTCTACATATTTCATTTTGGTTTGTCATCATTCAAAAACATCCTATCCAGATAGGATCCAAACTGCACCATCCAGAAAGAGTGAATGTGATTGTGGTTGGATGATAAGTATAAACATATACCATTCTGATACCCTATTGGTATCCATCGCACCTGCATGTCACGTGTCTCGTCACTCTCCAGTAAGCTCAGCACTACACATAGATGTTTTCATTTTCAAGGGGCAAATATGCAGCTGAAACAGGTAGCCAGTACATCCCAAAAAATGTCAACATTACCATTTTAATATAACATTATAGTCATTACAGCTTTTAGAAAAAATTTATTTTGTGGTGGGGATTTGGGTAGTGCACTTTATGCCCCTGAGGCACAGCCTAAGTTTTGGCATTTTTTTCCCTTACATTACTCTTACTTTTATACTTTAAGTAGTTTTGAAACCTGTACTTTTGATACTTCGACTTCTATAAAAGTATTTTTAAACCCTAGTATCTATACTTCTACCTGAGTAATGAATGTGAATATTTTTTACACCTTTGCTCAAACCTGTGATGCCAGTGCTAAAAGGACTCCAAAAAAGGTCACCAGGACTCCCTATAATAATAATAATAATAATAATAATAATAATAATTTTCTTTGTGGAGAGTTTCACCTTACAATGCCCTACATGACACCCTCCACCATGAAAATAAAGACCAAAATCTTAAAATAATAAAACAATGTCTCAGACATCATATTCATAACCATTTATTCAAGTAACTTTCTGTGGGGTAGCTTTTAGAGACAGATGTCTGGCTCCTCTCACCACCACTGTGAACAATGAAAAATAAAAGTTAGAATTGAGCCTTACATGTACGGCATTTAGTAGACACTCTTATCCAGTGACTTACAGTTGGGCGTTAGGTGCCTTGCTGAAGGGCACTTCAGTCATGACCTGTCCAGAGATCAAAGACCAGATCCCTATCCACCAGGCCACGGCTGCCCCTCACATCAAACCAGTTTGAATTACATAACCATTTAATTATGCAATTATAATTCTACTTGTATTTTTCTTCCCATTAACTTATATTAGTGCCACAGCTGTACTTCATCATCAAAAATGGTTAATTCTATGCAATGCTGGCTTTTTGGGGGCTTTAAGTAGGATGTTTGGGAAGCCCCCTAGAGCCCACCCCAGGCACTATCCCAGACAGACACATTGTGTAAAAGTACAGACTGGAGATTCATTTTAAGCTTTTCAGCATTACTACTGTTTGGTTTATGGAGGCTAACTGTTGAGTTTTGAGTCAACAACCTGGCTAGTGTTAGCTTTCCTAGAGTTTTCCCTCAGGCTAAGCCAGCCACTTAAGGCTCCCATACACCTAACAACTTTGAAAAGAATCTGAAAAGACTTTTAACAGACTAAAGTCTGACACCATCTCACATCTACAGATTTTTTAATCACAGTCTAGTCGCAGGCTTAAGATTTTGGAAAGACTGTGGATCTTGCAGGGTCACTAATTTAAAAACTGCAAGTAGATTCTTTTGAGATTATTTCCCATCTGCTTTCGTTTTACATAGAATTAATGCAATAAAGAGCAGAATTATTGCAAAATGTGTATTTATTTCTTTCGAAAGCTTTCTTTGTATCAAAAATAACTCAATGCACAATAAGACAACATAGTGCAAAATCTAAATATAGTAACATGCATTACAAATGCAGTGCTATCAGAGCTCAAAATACTGTCAACATATGATTCACATCCATGCATTCCTGGTCCTGTGTGTCTGCATGCTCCTCATTTTCTTCAAACTGTTGGGGAAAACGATAACTTTTAAGATTAAAATTACCGTTAAATAGCCCCATTCAGTAGTGTTTAGTTAGCTAGTTAGCTTTAGCATAGCAAACACACCTGGGATTTCGAAGGCTTCAACAATTTGTCCACTTTTTTCCTTTTTTTCTCCGTTGTGTAGTAAATGGTAAAACTCTTGCTCGCTCCATTAAGTTCTCGTTTTTTTCTACAGTCCAGGAGAACCGTAGTTTCCGAGCTCTACCTGCCAGGCATTAGTGTATTTACTATTTGCCTTTGCGGCGTTCCGTAGCCCTCCTATTGGTTCCCAACAGTATTTGCTCGGGTCAACCAGGGTTCAACTTTTACGACTTGCGATAATATTAAACATGTTTGATTTTATCGGAACACCTCGACGCGAAAAAGACTGACTAAAACTTTCAGTCCTAACCACCTTACACTTAACGATTGAGATGACGTGACTGCAACTCGACTCACGAAGACTCTCATGATTTTAGCCCGACTTTAAAAATTTCTCTGTGACTGTAAAATCACGTGAAAGTAGTTAGGTGTAAGGTAGGCTTTAGACTGACAACACCAGCATGCTATTATGCACATTTAAAAAGTCCTAATCTTAGCAAGTTTAAAAAAGCATGCACCTAAGCAAAATTATGTTGTTGTTACTTGTCATATCAACAGCGTTAAAGTAATTTCAAAGGGAAAACAAGTTAAAAAGCTAGCTAGTAATTCCAACTTTATTTATGTAGCATTACCCATTGGTGTTAGCTTGCAGCTGATACGGTACTGTAAAACTGTAAACCACAGTTTACATTATGTACATTTATGACTGTGTAATATATGTCATTATATTACTTAATGGTAATGAATGTGCTTTTAGGGTTCTTTATGCTTATGTCATGCTACTCATAGCTAGCTAGCTACCTTTTTACCTTTTTCATCTTCCTCTTGTTCTCTTTCGTTTCTCAGCTTCAGATGTGTGTGTGGTATAATAAACCAGTTTTTTTCCCGCTCACATCTTGGAAAGTTGTTAGCATTCCCCACGTATGACAGTACTGGTATATATTAGCTTAAGTGGCTTTATGCGTTAATTGGGATTTGTTGGTTTCATTATACAGCCAAAGATCATGCATAGAGGAATATAATACTTCATTAGGAGCAGTCAACTTTTCCGAATTTAACATGCGTTATTAACTACACTGTGAAACACAGATGGTCTTTATTGTGCGTCAAAACAGTCCTCACAATAGAAGTCTTAGGACCTGGATGCTCAGATTGAATTGATGCATGTTGTGGAAAGTCTGTGTCCTTTCTCAAATCTGTCTCTCACAGTGGACATGCACCTAAGATGAACATTTCAGACACCTCCATGATTTCTAAGTGGGAGAACTTGCAAATTCACAGGGTGTTCAAATCCTTATTTTCCTCACTATATATATATATATATATATATATATATATATATATATATATATAGCATCTCTAGTTGACATTTTCATTAAAAATAAATTTAGGCAATTACTACAGAAACCTAATTAACTATTATGATACATTAATGAAAAATGCAATCATCACTGAAGTCATTTGTTAACTCGTGAAAAAAAATCATTTTTTTCAATGACAAACTTAATTTTACTCATTAAATATAAACAAATTTAAAAATTCATGCCTGTGATAATTGAATATACTAATTGTTGCAGTTTTTCAAGTGGAATTTTTGCCCCTTCTTGTTGTTTACAAGACTTGAGATGCTCAACAGTCTGTAGTCACTGTTGTCTGATACTCCTCTTCATGATGCACCATACATTTACAATAGGATACAGATCTGGACTGCAGACAGGTCAGTCAAGCACAAACACTGTTTACAAAGACACACTCTTGTAACTCATGCAGAATGAGGCCTGGCATTGTCCTGCTGAGTTCCTGGAAAAGGATGTTGTATTGACAGCAGCATATGTCTCTCCAAAATACCAATATAAGCCTCCATATCAATGGTACCTTAATAGGCACATCACTTATGCTATGGAAACCGATGCACTCCCATTCCATCTAAGATGCAGCACTTTTCATGTCTGAATATCTTTTTTTTATCATTGGGATTTAGAATGTTTTTTTTTCAAACACAAGCTGAAATGTTGACTTGTTTGATGACAGGACACATTTCCACTGTCTTTCAATTCATCTCTCAGAGAACTCACTGCTGTAAATGTGCAAAATTAATATATGACTTCCTCTTTGTATAATATATATGTTTCAAGTTGCATTTCTTGGTGCAATGGTGGAATGTGTTAAGTGACAATGATTTTCCAAAAGTTCTCCTGAGCCTATGTGACTTTGTCCATCATGGTAGCATGACAGTTTCTCAAACAATGGTGCCTGAGGGCTTGAAGATCATGCACATTCAGCAGCTTCCTCCCTTGACCTTTATGTACCAAGAGTTCTCCTGACTCCCTGAATTTGTCGTGATATTATGAGCTGTAGATGGGGTAAGACCTATAGATTTTTTCAGTCTTGATCTAAGTAACATTGTCTTTGAATGGACTGAAAATTTTATCACCAAATTTGGCCTAAAGTGGTGAAACTTAATCCATCCTTGCTTGCAAAGTGCCTTTAGTGGATGCTCATTTAGTACTTAACCTTGATGACCTCACCAGTCATCAGTTAACTGCTAATTGTGGAAGCTTCCTGAACAGTGTTACTTGTACTTTTCAGTCTTATTTTGCTTGTGTCCTAATGTTTTTTATTGTGTTGAATGCCTCGGTATATAAATTGGTTTGTATTTAACAAATACAACTAAGTTTGTCATTGAAAACACTGAAAATCTTTTCTTTGTCCTTTTTCAAACTTGTTTTAATTGCATTTTTAGTAAGTGTCCTAACTTTTCTGAAAACAGGGTTCGTATGAAATACAACTCAGTCAGTCTTACTAAATAGGCACAAATCAGTATCTGCTGTCCACCACAGGCTGAAATAACCACTTCTACCTGTCTGTCATGGAGAGGAAAGGACTCTGGATGCCTGTTTGTGGAATTATATGCCATGCAGCTTCTATACATACTGAAAATTCACTTGTGGCTGACGCTGGTGGTCCAACTGCCATGTGTGAGCATGTGTGCCAGACATGCTCAGTGATGGACAAATCAGAGCTTCCATTGACTCCCCATTGTGCCACATGTGGTGGAGAATTGTCCTTTTGGCATCAGGGGACCTTAGTAGATAAGGTACCACTCCAGGTTTCATTTCATGGGGTGTAATCTGTGGTAAACATAACAAAAAATTTGAACTATTTTGCCTAATAAAAATACATTTATGCTAAAATGTCTCAAAACAAGACATAAAGCAAAACATCAGGCAGCGTATTCAAAATCAATTCATTGTATGACTTCGTGTAGTTGCTTTTAAACGCAGATGTCTGGTTCCTATCAGAAACATTGAGGGTGGGGGTAAACTGGCAGAACTGAACAGCTTTCTGCTTGGCTTAACTGTGAGTGATATGACCAGAAAGACATCTGAGTCAGAGCTTAAAGTAGAGCAGAGAGGCTACTGTAAGCCAGAACAGACTTTACATCTACTGTTTAAAGCGACAGTTCTCCTCACTTACCTAAAATGTCATCCAGGATGTGTTTTTGGTGGCTGAGGATTACTTCTTTAGTTTTACATTTAGTTTTACAGGCAGTTAAATCACATATAACAACACATACACAACAGCAATGTGGCTTATTATGAAAATAACTTTTTAAAATAAATATTAAAAAAGTTTTTATACCTGTATTTGGGAATCTAGAGTACCTGCCAATCCATAAACTAAAATAACATAACCTGGTTAATTTTTTGTGGGTGGTCTACATCTGAATACATGAAATTCATGAGTAGTTCAGAACTGGGCTGCACTTACTGAGCAATAAGAGGACTCATTATAATGAACTCCACCCTCCATCTGAGTAGCTACACCTACAGCTTGAGAAATTCTGACTTTTGATATTGTGAGGCAGAGAGAGCTAATGGATGTGACAACCACTTTATGTTTGGGCGCTTCTTCAAACTGCAGGACTGTAAATTTTTTCAAAATTTCCTACATTTTCCTGTAAAACTTCCTAAATGAGGTATTAATACCAACTGGCCATAGCAATACAGACAATAGAAATGTAAGCATCCAGTTTGTGAATTCTTATTAGAATTTCTTATTCCACCTTAAATGGGGCACCTGTTACATTCTGATGCTTGCTAGGAAATGAGAAGCTAACATTAGGTTGGTGATATCTGTTGATTTTAAAGAGATATATCCATCCATTATCCCACCCTTTTAATCCTTATCAGGGTCGCGGTTAGTCCCCTACCCCCTCACTGGGCACAGGGCAGGTAGCCTAGGACAGGGTGCAAATCCATTGCTGGGTGTACACACACACACACACACACACACACACACACACACAATTCAGAGTACCCAATCTACCTGACCTCCCTGTATTTGAACTGTGGGAGGAAACCGGAGACCCCGGAGGAAACCCACACAGACACAGGGAGAACATGGAAATGAGTGTCCAGATGGGGACTCAAACTCAAAACCACAGTGCTGAAAGGTGAGTGTGATAACCAACAAGCCACCGTGCCACCATAAAGAGATACAGTAGATGCTTATATTCTTTGTAGACCTATGGTGACCTATGGTGTGTATACTGATCATTGCTACCTGAAAAGTGTTGGTTAGTTTTTCCTTGTTTGTGTGTTTTTTTACATCAGTTTTCTATCAAAGATGTGCTTATAATCTGGGTAAAGCAAAGGAATTAACTCCCAAAAAATATATATATAAAAAAAGTTATTCAGTGAATGTGGACATGTGTGGAGCTCATGGAACCTCTTGGAAGGGGGGGGGGGTGAGTAGGAATAGACACTCAAACCAAACGTTCTAAGCAGGGCTGTTTTAGAAAGACAGAGAAAAGGTCTGTTATGATGATTTTTTTTTAATTGAAGCACATCACAAACTTTAATGAAACCCCAGTGTGGGGAGAAGGGTCATAAAAGGTCTCTCTTTTAACCTGTCATACTGACAATTAAATACAATCCAGAAAACATTAAAGGATCACTTTTATAATCCACAAATCAGAAAATTCTGTATTCTGCACTTTCGAGATGTCAAAGCAATGTTATTTACATATTTCCACCAATTCAGCCTGAAGACATGTAGCTCTGCCCACTCAAACTGAAGTTATAAGGAGTGTTACAGCCTGCACAGCTTTTAGAATGAGGCACCGTAGAGGACAAGCAATCAGAACAGAGATCATCTACATTCATCAGTCTTAAAGGTCTGTTCACAGTCTCTTCTATTCTAAGGAATAAAGATCTCTCAAGTAAACATAAAGTATGACTGTTTTTAGTACAAAAACCCACACAAACATCATAAGTGGATTCAGAGAACAAAAATATGTAATACAAGGAAAATGGGCTTTTTAAATACTCAGCTGTGACTAAAATGGAGCGGTCAGAGAAAAGTCTCAGAGGGTGTGTGAGTATATATGTGCTGAATCGTGGGGACTGGCTGAACTCTGTGGACCCCCGGACCGCTGTGGCCTGGCTGCCCAAGGAATTCTGGGAATTTCCAATAGTCTGAAGAATTCTGACTCAGGCCCAGCAGTGCAGGGTGGAGGATCTGCCTGAGAGATCCAACATTAAACCACAACACACACACAAACACACACACACATGTATACTGCCAGTGTAATATACTGTAATTCATACAACACGTTTCTGACATCACAACACATGTATCTGATTCATCACACAGGAAGTCCTGCAGCAATGTTACTGAGAACAGAGAGAGAGAGAGAGATGAGGAAAGAGAAGAGAGAAAGAGAAAGGGGAAGAGAGTGAAAAGAAAGAGAAAGAGCAAGTAATTGAGAAGGAAAACAGTGTGTGTGTGAGAGAGAGGGGGGCAGGGGGGGTGGATGAACTGGCAACCCTGATGGAAGGAATGTAACCCAACTCCCCCTGCCCTGTATGACTGGGTGACCTGTGTGTGTGTGTGTGTGTGTGTGTGTCTGTGTGTATGTGTGTCTGTGTGTGTGTGTGTGTGTGTGTGTGTGTGTGTGTGTGTGTTTTTAAAGGAGATGACAAAGGCAGTTTTTTGTTCAATTATGCAATTCTCACAGTTCTCAGATTGTTCATCACTAACTGATTTGAATTGACAGTGTAACAGGGTGGGCTAACCTAAGTACATCTAACAGCACAGGCAGGTTACATTGATAAATATAACTGAACGAATGAATGTAGTATGGTGTGAAATGGTTAGGCAATACTATCAAAACACAACCTGCATCAAATGAGTACTACTCATCCTCTTGGGAGGAACCAAGACTCACAAAGGGGATCCATCCTCCTCTGATCAAACTACTGATAGAGATTTACATCATCAGTTAAGTCTGACATTGTGATGTAGTGTAAAACAGTAATGATAATAATAGTTGTGATTGGGTCTAAATATGGTCAAAATAATTGTGTAATAGCTTGTGTAATTGTGTATTAGCTTTAGTCTGATCACTGCTAGTAGGAGAAGGAATGAAACCAGAAAGAACACAGACATTAGAGCATCAGTGGGCAACGACATCCGTCCATACTGCAATCCTCAAACCTCAAACCTGTTGGTGCAGGGCCTAAAGATCATGCGCAACCAAAACTGACCATGGGCCATGTCCCTTGTGCACAGGGATCTCTCCAGATTCTTTGAATCTTTTGATTATATTAGGTACTGTAGATGATGCGATATTTAAAGTCTTCACAATTTTATGTAGAAGAACATTTTTTCTGATTTCTGATTTTCTGAAATGATTCCACAATGTTTAGATGCCATTTTTCACAAATTGGTGAACCCCTGTCCATCTTTGTTTCTAAGAGACTCTGCTTCTCTACAATGCTCTTTTTATACCTAATTATGTGACTTACTTTGTCCACCAGCTGAATTTTATTAGTACCACTTATTTTCCAGACTTTTGTTGCCCCTTTTTCAACTTTTGAGATGTGTTACTGCCAAGTTCTAAATGAGAGAAAACATTTTCAAGAAATGGTCAAATGTTTGACTTTCATCTGATGTGTTCTCTGTTCTACAGTCAATAAAATGTAGGCCTATGAGATTTGCAAATGATTGCATTCTGTTTTTCCCTCCATCCATCCATTATCCCACCCACTTAATCCTTTTCAGGGTCACGGTTAGTCCCCTACCCCCTCACTGGGCGCAGGGCAGGGCATTACACTATTCAACTAAGTCCAGGACAGGGCGCCAATCCCATTCTGTTTTTATTTACATTTATTTATATATTACACAGTGTCCCAACTATTTTGGAATTGGAGTCGTATTTAGCACATATTTCTTTCTCCCACAGAGACCATTTTCATTGTTATGCAGTAGGTTCAGATACTGTAGCTTACATTTATAAAACTTTACTGCAGTAACTTGCACTTAAAAGACAAGTTCCACCTGCACTACAGGATACAGAGCAACGGTGTCCAATCCTTGTCCTGGAGATCTTCAACGCTGCAGAGTTTAGTTCTAATCTTTATCCTACAGACCTGATGCAGGCAAGTAAGACTTTCAGAATCATCTCAATATCAAACTATGATATATTAGATTTTAACTTTCTTCCTTTTCTAGAGAGAATACAATGACACGACTTTCCTGATAGAATATACCCCCCTGAGTCAAACTGAGTGACACATGTTAATAGTATTGTTGGAAAAGGGTTAAACTGGGAATGAAACAAAAAAAAATCTGCTTAAATATCAGGTTGTTGAACTCAGTAGTGTTTTACCCAAATGACCACAGAACCAGTGGTTCATGGACATCAGACCTGACATTTATGTGTACCTGATTTTGGAATATTTCTTTACAAATTTAATTCTGAAAAATCTAAGCTAGTTAGGCCTGCTTTGTTCACAGCTAATACTGTCATTCAATAGTCTACTGACTACTTCATTACTGGCTGTAAAAATTGTATCAGACTGTAAAATGAGTCGTTTCCCCCCACAACATTGACCATTTTCTTTAATATTAAGAAATTAAAAAATTTCTTTAAAAAAATTTAAGTTTTCCCTTAATTATAGGTACTGAAAATACTGTGTAGATATTATTTGACATTTTAGATTTACAAGCATAAAAGGTGAAATGACCACCATGAGGGAAATTTTTATGTCAAAGCTGAACCAATGTACTATTTTCCTGTGTTAAGTGAGGTGTTCATTACCTGATCATAATGCTACTTCAGGGCTACTACATCTTTCCCCACAGCAAATGGGTCTATGCTGGGCTAGTTGAATGATTCTGTGTTGTTGAGTTTAAGGTGGTAAATAAATTAAACTGTAGTAAATAATAATAATAATAATTGATCAATATAACAACATTTGAAGGGAACAAAGTTATGCTTGTGTGCAAGCTATGTGGATCTTGCCCTACAAACCATGTGGACAGCATATAAAATACACACTTCAATTCACTGCTGTTTATCATGTCTTATTTATTTGCTATCACAACAAAACCCTGTATCTCCATTTAGCCTTATTTTTTCCAAAGGGTGAGCAACCAAATATTAAGTTGAGGGTGCCAATAATTTTGTCCGGCCCATTTTTGGTATATATATATATATATATATTTACAATAATGACTTATTAAATAACACTTAGTTTATGCTAGCAGGGTTAGCATATGTTGAGGCTACAAGTTAAAATCTTTGGCATAAATGAATAGGTGGAGGGTTATGCATGTGGGATATATGGGATATGTGTGTAAATGCAGGACACAGGTGGTGCAGAAGTCTAGTCAGAAAGAGGATACTGTCTGGACCAAAAGCATCCAGACAACAGCTCGGCAAATCCAGCCAGCTAAGCCCACCTTCTAACAGTGCACACATTCATATTAACACCCCCACAAACAGTATGTCTCTTGATGTCTATCCTCATAGTTGTCTTTCTGGAATTAATTGTGATTCATTTTATCTTCAGCAACTTTTCCAGGATGTAATAAATGCTGAGTCCTGGAGAGGGACATGCACAACTCTCTTCACTCTCACGTTTCCGTTTCTCTTCACTTTCCAACAAATAAAAAAAAGAGACACTGACACAATTCATCAGAGCTGCATAAAACACACGCCAAGATTTCACCTCCTTTAATGCATTATGAGCTGCTCTGCTTCCAATTCATAAAGCTGTTTTTTCAATCGACACCAGGACATGAAAATCAAACAAAGGTTTCACATAAAAAACATATTTACACATTTCACTGCAGATGTACAGTACCAGCCAAAAGTTTGGACACCCTCTCATTCAACTTTTTTTTTTCCCTACATTGTAAATGAACACTGAAGTCATCCAGACTATGAGTGAACACATAATGTATCATGTAGTAAACTTAAAAGTGATAAACAATCCAAAACATGTTTTAGATTTTACTTCAAAGTAGACACACAACTGATGTCTCAAACACATTAAGAGGCAAGAAATGCAAGTCATGAACTCTTGACAAGACACAGCTGTTAACTGAAAGCCATTCCAGGTGACTACCTCATAAAGCTGACTGAGAAAATGCTAAGAAAGCTGCCATCTAAGCAAGAAGTGCCTACTTTCAAGAATATAAAATATAAAACACAATTTTTAAATAATGAAATAACACTGAATGTCCAGCAGGTGTGTCCAAACGTTCGAGTGGTACTGCAGTTGATCAACTAAGACATGATAGGAGTTCAAATTTAGTTTAGATACAACGTTGAAGTGGTGGACAGCTTTCACTTTTTCTCTTCAAACAAAGACTAGTACTGTCCAGACTGATCTTCTAAATGTGTCTTTATGGATGTGAAAACCAGACAATAAAAAAGAACTTTGGTGTTGAAGAAGACTTTGACAGAATTTTGGAAAGAAAAGCAAATAAAACAAACATCAAACCTTTCACCAGAATCCTAGATAACTAAACTGAAGGTCTCTTATTTTGAACATATTATGAGAATAACCATTTCACAGTTATGACAGTTATGGTTGGAAGAGTTGAAGGTAAAAGAGCAAGAGGGCAGCCAGCAACAAGATGGATTGCTACAATCAGAGAAGCCTGAAGAACCAAATAGAAGACAGGGTGTGCTGGAGAAATACTATCCATATGGTCTCCAGCAGACAGAATCAACTTAGCAGCACTTAATAATAGTAATAATAATACTGTAGAACTGGAAGCTGCTAACAAACATTACAACTCAATAGACACCTAATTATTTCTGTCACTTCTGTAAAAGAAGACATCATTTGAGCTTTAAAAACAGTAGCCTACACTGTAACAACTTTCTGTAGTTTTCACGTCATTGTTACCATACTGAACAAATGTTTTCTGTAGAACCTGTATGTAGTTACTGTAGATCTGCAAAGCATCATGGTCAAAAATCAGTGGTGAGTTAATTCTAACCCAGCGATGGACTGGCGCCCTGTCCTGGGCTTAGTTGAATAGTGTAATGCCCTGCCCAGGGGACTAACCGCGACCCTGATAAGGATTAAGCGGGTGTGATAATGAATGAATGTATGAGTTAATTCTATAGTAAATCTATTTTTTTCCCTTGTAAATCAAAATACAGTTATTTTAAGTGGCCATTTTTCCAGTTTTTTTCTGACAGTATATTTTGCACCAAAAAAGAAGTTGTCTATTTTTATGCGGGCATTTGAAGACCCGACATCTTTAGCTAGTTAACCTAGCTCCACAGTCAAGCAAATGACGAGGATCTATCTTTACTCTTCATCTGAATTTTACCAGAATTTACTTCTAAAAGCTTCCTGAGATAATCTGAATACATACTTTCTTCACCTCTGACTTCAGTAAGCAAACTTTACTCAATATTTATGTTCATTTAGAGTCATTTTTATGCAAATTTACATATTTATCTGTATTTACAAATTAGCTGTTATGTTAGTTAACTGTTAGCTGTGCTAGCTGTCGAGCTCACTAACTGTTACAGACTCCCACTCAACTAGATTTTAGACTACATGACTGCCCAGTGAAGACTTAATTTCTATTTCTATTTAAATTTACATTTACGGCACTTGGCAGACACTCTCATCCAGATAAAATAACCTTAAAATCTATTCCATAACAAACACAGAATGCTAAGTAGCGCGAGCAACCAAAACCAAACAGGGAATAACCAGAATCCTAGTCAGAGTCCAGGCAAGAAAATCAAGAAATACCAGACAAGATAACACTAGGAATAACGCTCAGAAATGACAGGGAAAACCAAAATCAAGACCTCGCACCGATAAACCTGTTAGCTTAGCTTATAAACAGTATTGATGTCTATGATAGGAGGAAGTCAGTATTCTGGAGATAGCGACCTCCGGTGGCTGGGGGGAGGACTGCTATGGGTTACAGGTGGAGAAGACCCCTGGTGGATAGGAGGTTCATTGTCCTGGTGGAATGTCACAGTACCCCCTCCCCTAGGAGCGCCTGAAGGCGCGACACGGACCCGACGGCGGGGACGACCTCTAGACCTGGGGGCAGGGCGGTCCGGATGATCCCGATGAAAGTCTGAAATAAGAGACGGATCCAGAATGTCTTCTGAGGAGACCCAAGACCGTTCCTCTGGTCCATAACCCTCCCAATCAACCAGATAGAACAATTGTCGACCCCTCCGTTGTGAGTCCAGCAGGGTTCTTACAGAGTAGGTCGGTTCTCCTTCCACGTCCAAAGGGGGTGGAGGACCTGTAGTGGCAGCAGTATCCTGAGATCTGGGAGACAGAAATGGCTTTAGCAAGGAAACATGAAAGGTGGGGTGTATTCTATAGGTCCTAGGTAACTGTAATCTGTAAGACACTGGGTTTATCTGATGTAGAATGGTAAAGGGACCAATAAATCTAGAACTTAGCTTTTTTGGAGGTAAATTCAGGCGGAGGTCCCTTGTAGATAGCCATACTTTGTCTCCAGGTAGATAGACCAGTCCAGGACGTCGATGTCTATCAGCCTTGACCTTCTGCCGATGTATAGCTCTTTGTAGTCTCACATGAGCCATCTCCCACATTTCTTGACTCTGTCTCATCCACTCCGTGACTGATGGTAGATCCGTCTCATCTCCAGTCCATGGAAACAGAGGGGGTTCATAACCAAGTACACATTGGAAAGGGGTCAACCCTGTAGACTCACTAGTCAGGGAATTCTGTGCATATTCCGCCCAAATTAAATAGTCACTCCAATCATTCTGTCTGTTACTACAATAGGATCGTAGAAATCGGCCTATTTCTTGGTTCAATCATTCCACCTGCCCATTACTTTGAGGATGGTATCCAGAGGTTAAGCTTAAGTTAATCTGTAATGCCTGACAAAAGGCAGACCAAACCCGAGATGTAAACTGGGGACCCCTGTCTGAAACAATATCCTCAGGAATTCCATAGTAAAGAAAAACATGGTTTACCAACAATTCTGCTGTGGTCAATGCAGTAGGGAGTTTAGGTAGAGGGATAAGTCTGCATGCCTTGGAAAAGCGATCAATAATAGTGAGTATAGTGGTATTGCCATTGGATAAAGGAAGGTCAGTAATAAAATCTAAGCTGATGTGACACCAGGGACGGCGAGGAACCTCAAGTGGTTCTAACAAACCTTGTGGGACCTGATGTGAGGATTTGGACTGTGCACACACCGTAGACTCCTTGACAAAGGTTTTGACGTCGTGAACTATACTGAGCCACCAAAATTTCTGTTGGGTTATTTTAAGAGTTTTATTGATGCCGGGATGACCTGTACTGGGATTGTCGTGTATGTGATGTAAGATCTTATTACAGAGTTTGTCTGGCACATATGTTTTATTGTTTGGGCAGTTGGGAGGTATGGGTTCATGACCTAATGCTTTCTGAATGTCATCCATCAAGGACCATCTAATGGGTGCTACTATGCATTGAGTAGGCAATATGTTCTCAAGGACTGGATTCTGATGATTGTTCTCAAATTGACGGGATAGAGCATCAGCTTTAACATTCTTGGAGCCTGGCCTATAGGTCACGGTGAAATTAAAGCGTGTAAAGAACAGCGCCCATCTAGCCTGTCGTGTGTTCATCCTCTTGGCCTGTTTCAAATATTCAAGGTTTTTGTGATCTGTTAAGACTATGGAAGGCAATCTAGAACCCTCCAACCAATGTCTCCATTCTTCAAATGCTGTCTTCATAGCTAACAATTCACGGTTACCAATGTCATAATTGCGTTCTGCTTCACTAAGTTTGCGTGAATAATACACACATGGGTACATTTTAACCGGGTTACCTGATCTCTGTGAAAGCACAGCACCAACCCCTGTCTCTGAGGCATCTACTTCCAGAATGAACTGTTTATTAGGATCTGGTCATTTCAATATGGGAGCCATGGTAAAACAGCCCTTAAACTTCTCAAAAGCAGCCTCGGCCTGTGGGTTCCACACTAATTCCCTCTTAGCACCCCTCAACAATGAGGTAACTGGACTAGCCACCAAACTAAAGTTCCTGATGAATCGCCTATAGAAATTGGCAAAACCCAAAAAACGCTGCAGTTGTTTGACACTTTGAGGCTTGGGCCAATCAACGACTGCCTTAACCTTCCCCTCATCCATACTGACCCCCTGATCACTAATCACATATCCCAAAAACTGAACCTGGTTAACATGAAATACACATTTCTCAGCCTTGACATATAAATGGTTCTCCAACAAACGATGGAGGACAGCCTTAACATGTACCCAGTGCTGTTCCAAACCATTGGAATAAATCAGGATATCGTCAATGTAGGCCACCACCCACTTATCTATCATATCTTTGAGTACCTCATTTACAAAGGACTGGAAGACTGAGGGTGCTATAGCCAGCCCATAAGGCATAACAAGATATTCATAGTGCCCCCTAGTGGTTATGTATGCTGTCTTCCACTCGTCCTTATGCGAATAAGATTGTAAGCACTGTGCAAATCCAATTTTGTAAATACGTTAACACCTTGAAGTTTTTCTAACGTGGAAGGGATCAGGGGAAGAGGATATTGATATTTAACAGAAACAGCATTAAGACCTCTATAGTCAATGCATGGTCTAAGGCCACCATCTTTCTTTTCAACAAAGAAAAAACCTGCTGCAGCTGGGGAAGTAGAATGTCTTATGAAACCTTGGGCTAATGCTTCATCTATGTAAGATTCCATGGCCTCTGTTTCTGGAATAGACAATGGATATGAACGACTTCTGGGGGGCATGGCACCTGGAAGGAGGTCAATAGCACAATCCCCAGCTCTATGTGGTGGTAATTGCGTGGCCTTTACCGTACTGAACACTTCAGCCACTTCTTGGTAACACTGAGGTACATTAAAAGACTGCTCAACTAGGGGACTCTCAACCCTTGTACTAAAACAGGGACAGGCCATACATGATTTGACACACTCAGGACTCCACTTAATAATGTCTCGGTCTAACCCGGAAATGTTGGGATTGTGGGTTTAGAGCCAGGGAAAACCGAGAATCATAGGGCTGTCCTTAGAGTCAATTACTAAGAAAGTTAGTCTTTCTTTATGGAACAGACCTACTTGTAATTCCAGTTCAATTGTCTGTCTCTCAATCTTGCCTGTTCCTACTGGGGATCCGTCTATGGCCTTAACAGTCAAAGGGGGAACCAACTTGACAGTGGGAATGCCATGCTTCTTTATGAAGTCCTGGTCCACAAAATTTCCAGCTGCTCCGGAGTCTACAAGGGCTGAAACAGACAGATGATCAAAACCCCAAGCAACTGTAACTTTTAGGATTAAAGTATTTAGGGTTAGATTCAGACTCTGAATGGTACTCACCTGCGCCCTGAATGATCCGGGGCGGTGAGGGCAGAAAGCTCTCATGTGTCCTCTTTCACTACAATAGAGGCACAGCCGTTCTTTGTATCGCCTCTCTCTCTCCTGGGGTGATATACGAGTCCTGTCCACCTGCATGGGCTCCAGAGCATCCACAATGTTGACATGCGGCATGCATTGAATGAATAAAGCTTTTCTCCCTGACCAAGGGATCAAGTGCAATGGAAGTCTGAATCAACGTGTCCAGATCTACTAAATGTCCCCTACAGGCCATTTCGGCCTGTAACTCAGGTCGTAATCCACGACGATAAACAGATAGCAAAGCGGTTGAGTCCCATCCACTAGCAGCAGCTAAAGTTCTGAATTCTAGAGCATAGTCCACAGCACTGCATTTGCCCCGTTTTAAATCCAACAGAGTAGAACCTATATCTCTCGCTATTGCTGAGTGATCAAAAACTGCTCTAAAAGCTGCCAAAAAAGCTACTTCAGTGGTAAGTATTTTGCTCTCTCTATACCATAGCGAGGCGACCCATTCTCTAGCTTTTCCAGTGAGATGGGTAATAACAAAATCCAACTTCTCTCTGTCCGTGGTAAAGCGTGAACGATCGTGGTCGATGAACAATCTACATTGCATGAGAAAGCTTTTACATTGTTCAGGATTACCATCAAATCATTCGGGTAGCGCCACTATAGGAAAGTTTGCTACATAACGAGGATTAGCCTCGGCTATGCTAGCCGGCCCACTAGCGCTGCTATTAGCAGCATCAAGCAAACTCTGAACCACGGCACCAAACTGATCTATCTTTGCTTCCTGGGTCCGCAGACGTTCTTCTAATACCGCTAGATCCATGAGGCGAGGTCTTCTGTGACGGTGCAATGAAGCCAAGATCCAAGTGCGGATATAGAGTATTTAATAAATGACAGAGAGGTAGCAACAAACAAACACAGAATGCTAAGTAGCGCGAGCAACCAAAACCAAACAGGGAATAATCAGAATCGTAGTCAGAGTCCAGGCAAGAAAATCAAGAAATACCAGACAAGATAACACTAGGAATAACGCTCAGAAATGACAGGGAAAAACAAAATCAAGACATCGAACCTATAAACCTGTTAGCTTGGCTTATAAACAGTATTGATGTCTGTATTAGGAGGAAGTCAGTATTCTGGAGATAGCGCCCTCCAGTGGCTGGGGGGAGGACTGCTATGGGTTACAGGTGGAGGAGACCCCTGGTGGATAGGAGGTTCATTGTCCTGGTGGAATGTCACACTGATGCTGTTTAATTGCTCTTTTTAGGGGCAGTTAGGACACCATTACAATAATCAATCATTATAGAAGTAAGGGCATGGATAAGTTTTTCCAGGTCTGGTTTAGTCTGAAAACCTATAAACCTTGTTGCTTCTCTTGAGGTGATAAAAAACTGATTTAGTAACTGCTTTGATATGACAGCAGTTTCATTGTTCTTTCAATTTGAAGGGTTTCAAATCCATAGAGGTAGCTAGTTTGTGCCTCTCATTGCCGTTCCCAAATAAAATTATCTGTTTTATATTTACTCAGCTGCAGCTAAAGAGGTACTCAAGACACAGTTAAGGGGAATCCAGTCATTTGGCAACAGGGTTAAGTAAATCTGACCATCATCTGCATAGTTGTGGTAAGACATCCCAAAGTCTTATAGAACCTGACAAAAAGGGAGTATGTATAAGTTAAGTAGAAGAGGCCCATGCACTGAACCTTGGGGGATACCACGTGTCATTGACATGTTTTCTGAAACATTGTTTTCTTCATCAACAAAGACATTCCTGCCTAGCAAGTAAGATCTGAACCATTGATACTCAAGATGCATGAACCATCCAGCTGTGTCTTAGATGTGCACCATAAAAATGCCAGTTTATGGTGGTGACAAACCCTCCATGAACCCCTGTCATCATCATCATGGTGCTGTAACTGTCAAAAAGGAGTAGAACTGAAGCTCTACTTTGAATTGCATTAAATGTTTGAATGTGACATTTTGTGGAGAGGATTTGTGCTCTGAATTCAGTCTTCAAGTGTACAGTGAAGCAGTGCTGTCAGTTTGCTTTAGTGCAGAAGGCCTCTCTCTGAGGTTTGGCCCAGTTGACTTGAATTAACTCACAGAAATGAGCAACGCTAATAGCTAACGAGCTGGGATCTATAAAAGATTCAGAGTCAGAACTTGGCAATATAAGGTATGACTCAGATCATAGCTTGAGGCACAAACACAGACAAAGCATTAGTTCTCTAAGTACTATATCCCATAATAGTTTTAACAACCCGAACACATTTCCTGTCAAACTAACATCTTGAGACATTTCTGTTCATCCATTGTGAAATGTTTACAAAATGTAAAGTTACTTCTTATTACATTTAAAATAAAAGGGTTTTAATATGAATTCAAGAATTAGAATATTGTGAAAAGTTAATTGTTGTTCATAATTTAATTCAAAAAGGTAAACTGTGAAACTTTATATTCATTACATTTAAAGTGACATTTTTATTTTACTGTTGATCAGCTTGCTTATGAAAATAAGAAAATCATAATCTCAAATTTGAACTGGAGTTTCAGTAAATTGAGTCACAGATGGAAGCATGAAGCGTTCCAACATCTCCTGGTTGCCAGCTGTGTTGACTTTGGACTTGACAAAACACAGTAGACCAACACAAAAGCAGATGACATGGCAGCTCAAATCATCTCAGACTGCAGAAACTTCACACTGGACTTCAGACACCTTAGATTCTGTGTCTCTTCACTCTTCTTCCAGACTCTAGTACTTTGATTTCCAAATGAAATGTAAAATTAAAAGTCCTAATTATATGCTCACTGATGTCTATTTCAATCAATCAATCAATCAATCAATCAATCAATCAATCAATCAATCAGTTTTTGCTTAAATTTTTATTTAAACATTTCAACAAACCTGTAACAACAAAATTTTGTTCTGTGTACACTTGCTGTATGCAAAATGACAATAAAGTTGTCTAAGTCTAAGTCTAATTTACTGTGTCCAAGAAATAAATAGTAACAACTGTAAAATCAAATCAGAATAGACTGATACAAGTGATATAAGTTCCCTAGTTTAGAAAAAAATATGGTATATACCTGAAGGGTGATCCAGTTTCTAGAATGAGTCTGAAATTAACATTGTTGTTGTGATGGAATAAAA
Source organism: Crenuchus spilurus (assembly GCA_036984385.1). Classification (NCBI taxonomy): domain Eukaryota; kingdom Metazoa; phylum Chordata; class Actinopteri; order Characiformes; family Crenuchidae; genus Crenuchus; species Crenuchus spilurus. The sequence goes on along the minus strand of BRDA01014370.1, from coordinate 4,642 downwards.
AGAAGCTACCGGTAAATCACTTTTAACCTTAAAACACATTTCTAAAGAATAATCCAGCAAACCTCTCTTTAGTTTTTTCTACAACAATAACAGCATGAAAACACTCAATCTGTTTTTCACTGTCTTTATCAGTGCTTCAGAGCAGTATTTATTCTTGAAGACTATGGAAATAGCATAAATAATTAGTTCATGTCAAAACTTTTCAATTAGTTTGACTGAAATCATTTTTTACCAATATCCAGGCCATGGCGTGACTGTCAACTGTTTCAAAACCAGCCACAGTACAGGCCTCACTGCGGAAAGTGTGTGGGTTCTTTTGAGTTGCAGGATTCATTAGGAAACCCGCCCATCATGCCAACTACCACAACCACACCCTCACAACTACAGCGTGAAGCAATAAACACACATACATACACTCTTTTTTTATATTATTCAATGTCACGGTTGAATCAGACCTGATTTCCAGCCACAGAATTATAATCAGAGCTCAGTTGTGCAAAGTCACTTTCAAATACCACTCCATCAAATAAACACAGGGAGATTACTTTATTTCTGAATTTATTTATGTCACATCATGTTTAATTTTTTGCGCAATTAAGGTAGCACTTTGAGTGCAAAATCCTGTGGAGAGTTTATAAGAAACACCTAGGGGTTGATTTGAAGGGGACATAAAGGGATATCATTATGAATACATTAATGGACTACTTGCACTCAGCACTGTGATGCATTTCTGGTTTGAAATAGTGTGGCTCACTTGTTTCTGTTTGCATTCATCAACAGTGCAAGAAAACAACTTTTCATTCAGTTTAATGGGCATCACATCACAGTAACTGCGATTACAGGCTGTCAGTTATTGGCCTGTTTGTTGATATGTCCATGTGCTCTTTTGTTTACATTCATGTCTCCGCCTGTATCCTGCCCCCATCACTCCCAGTCTTGCACCTGTTTGTCTTATTAAACCACATTTGCATGTTTACCCTCCTGTCTCTCTGTATTTTGGGAGTCATTGTGTTTTGCATTTTGCGTAAATTCTTATTGTAGACAAAATGGGTATAGACCTAGTCTAACAATAAAATTGAGTATAGATCTAGATTAACCATGTAAATGAGTATAAAGCCATAGTAACAATGCAAATAGGGGTAGTCTAACCATAAAAATAGGTGTAGTATAATCAAAGAGAGTGGATTGTATATCAGGCCACAAGAAGACAGCAGTAGCAGTAGGTAGGTACTGTTATCCTAACTGTTCTACACCAGTAGTTCATTATTAATAATATAATATACAGTATATTTTGTACAATTATGAATATCATTCTGTGTAGCCTATACAGTAGCCTATACAGTAGTAGTAGTTGAAAGTTTGTGAACCCTTTAGAATTTTATATATTTTTAAAATTTTATATTTCTATGTAAATGTGACATAAAATGGCATCAGACTGTCACAAGTCCTAAAAATAGATAAAAATATCAAAATCAAACCAATGACACAAAAATATTGATTTACTCATTTATTTATTGTTGAAAAATATCAAATATTACATGTGTGTGAGTTTTTAAAAAAGTAAAACTTTAGGATTATCAGATCATTTGAAGGTAATATTTGAGTCAGGTGTGGTCAATCAATGGGATTCAGTAAAATTTTATTTAAAGAAGATGGATCTAGCAAAGCCCGCTATTCACAAAACATTTATGGAATTGTATCATGTCGTAGACAAAGGAAATTTCTGTGGACCTGTGGAATTAATGCTCATCAGGCTGGGAAAGGTTAGAGAACCAGTTTGCTAAAGATTAAATGGTCAAGCCAGAAGGCTACTGGAACAATATTGTGTTGATGGATGAGACCAAATAGATTTTTTCAGTTTAAAAATTTTCCTGCTGTTTATATCTCAATAATATCACCATTTGGCATATTGTATTACTTTACACATATGAATCATTTTTAGATTGTTTACAGACTCTCTTACAGGTTTTATCAGGTTTAGCTACTGAAGGTGGAATAGCTGTTTGCTACCTCAGCACAGCTCGTTTGGTGTAAGTTTTAATTCAGCACAAGCAGTAAGTACACGTTTCATTATGGCTGGAGCTGAGCTTTTTGTGTGTTCAGAGTGTTGCATGTATAGTTTAAACCCCATGTCCATCATTAGTGTAAGTAGTAATGCTAATAACTGTGTTTGTGCTAAGTATCAGCTAGTTAGCTCTCTGGTGGAACAGGTGGATCAGTTGGAAGCACGCATCCGGGGTTTATTAAGGGATAGAGAGCAAGGATTAGTACCCCTGGCTGCCTTAGGGAGAGTTAGCACCCCCTAGACTCCGGCATTAGAGCCCTCACAGCGGGGTGAATGGGTGATGTCTTGGCAGCATAGTCGGAAAACTAAGGCTAAATCTAGCCCCCGTGAACACCACTCTCCACCCATTCACGTGTCAAACAGGTTTGCCCCACTCAGTGAAACACCCGCTGTGAAGCCTTTTCAAAGTACTCTGGTTAGGAGACTCCATTGTCAGATACGTGAAAATAGATAGCTCCTTAGAGGCGCCAGCAGTACTAGTTAGATCTATAGGGGGTGCCAGGGCTTCGGACATTAGTGGCATCCTTAGTATTACAAATAAGACATATTCCAGGATAGTCATACACGTAGGTGCCAACAACATTCATCTGCGGCAGTCGGAAGTAACTAAGCATAGCATTATAGAGGTGGTAAAGCTGGCCCAGACTATGTCCGATACTGTTATATGCTCTGGCACCATTCCAATGCGGTGAGACGATGAGACGTACAGCAGACTCATAGTGCTGAACTGCTGGATGTCCAAGTGGTGTTCGGAAAACCAAGTGGGCTTCATAGACAATTGGCAGAATTTTGCAGGTAAGCCTGGTCTTTTATTGCATTGCATCCCATGAGACTGACACTTTGCTGTAGTGAGATGCCTTGTGTACTTCCGTGACCCAATGAGCTATGCCAGCTGGAATGCAAGCTCCTGGCAGGGTCACCGTTGCTGGAAAGGTCAGCGGGTATAAGTCAGACTAAGATCAGTCTCCTGGTCCTCCAGGTTGGGGGTTGGGCGCAAGGTTAACACCCTCACCCCGTAAAAAAACAACACGTTACGGAAACAGCAGTGAACGAAAACCAACTTCCAATTAGTACTGTAGGAAGACAGAAGCACTATGCTAGTATGACAACTGTTAGCCAAACCCACCAGGGAGCTGCCAGCTCGACAACTGGATTTCTCAGTGCCAAAACCAAATTGCACATAGGATGCTGGAATGTCCAAACCATGTCCAACACAGGTAGACTGGTGCAAGTCACCAGGGAAATTAGGGAATACAAGCTGCATATACTGGGAGTGAGTGAGAGTAGGTGGACTAGCTTCGGTGAGACAAAGACTGAGCAAGGAGAGACGGTGCTGTACTCAGGCAGGGATGATGACAGGCACCAACCCGGAGTGGCTCTAATCCTGAACAGGGAGACCAGCAGAGCACTTATAGAATGGAAGCCAGTCAATGAGAGGATCATCATGGCCCGGTTTAAGGGCAAACATGGCAAACTCTCAGTGCTGCAATGTTACGCTCCCACCAATGAAGCTGAGGATAAGGAGAAAGAGGAGTTCTACTCTACCCCTCAAAAGGAAGTGGAGGCAACCCCAGCACATGATGTCCAGATAATCATGGGAGATCTCAACCAACGCTAAGGTTGGAGCAGACAACAAAGGGTACAATCAGGTCATGGGCAAACACGGATGCGGGTCAATGAACGAGAATGGGGAGATGCTGGCAAATTTCTGTGCTTTTAACAACCTAGCTATCGGCAGCACACTGTTCCCCCACAAGACAATACACAAACTCACCTGGGACTCTCCGAATGGTAGGGACCAGAATCAAATAGACCACATAATGATCAACCAGATGTGGTGCAGATCTCTACTTGTCGACAAGGTAAGAAGAGGTGCCAATGTAGCCAGTGACCATCACCTAGTGACTGCAAAAATCTGAATCATGGTATTACCCAACATACCCAAAAAGAACCTACACACTATTGTAATCATACCCTAGATTTAGTTTTGACCTTGGGAATTAACTTGGATAACTTAAACATTTTTCCTCAAAATCCAGCAGTTTCAGATCACTATCTAATCTCTTATGAGCTACATCTTAATCACAATATATGCAGATCTCCACACATGAAACATTCGATAACATCAGATACAGCCCAACAATTTGTATAAATACTCCCAGACTTATCAATTCCCATTTACTCTTCATTAAGCTCAACGATTCTGAATCATTCAATGTGAGAAACGCGATTCGAGCCCTGTACCCCTAACTGAGACAGCTCTTATTAAGATAACAAATGGTCTTCTTCTTGCCTCTGATTAAGGCTGCGTATCCTTATTAGTTTTACTTGATCTAAATGCAGCCTTTGATACAATAGACCCCAATATTCTCCAAAAAAGACTAGAGAACATGGTTGGAATCACAGGAACAGCCCTAATGTGGTTTATATCTTATCTAACAGAACGTTACCAGTTTGTAAATGTTAATGACCAACAGTTTTTTCCAACAGTACAAAAGTGAGATGTGGAATTCCACAAGGATCTACAAACCGGATTCCAAAAAAGTTGGGACGCTATACAAATTGTGAATAAAAACT
>BRDA01014368.1:143258-158840 GCA_036984385.1 Crenuchus spilurus | reverse complement strand
TATTGACATTTGCCATCTCCACATCATTGCATTCAGTTTTTATTCACAATTTGTTTAGTGTCCCAACTTTTTTGGAATCCGGTTTGTAGTTTCTGACACTTTAACATAATGTTATCTATAAACATGGACAAAAGTTTCCAGATGGCTACTGTTCTTGGCATGATGCTGTTTTCACAATCACAGTCTGATGACTTTATTTCTTGTTAGTTGCATTAGGCTAGTAGCCTTATAAGCCAAACACGCTTTGGCTAACGCACTGACTTTTGGGATAACTGTAAGTGTAAAGAGTGGTCTGTCTGCAGCACTGAGATTAATAAATGTCAGGTGTAAATTTGAGGAACTTTATCCAAAGACCTCAGGAGGAACGCAAGCATGGTGTAAATTCTTTTCATTCTTTTATAAGAAGGTAAGTGTGTGCTCACAGCAGACCTGATTTCATTGACCTCTGGTTAACGCTCTGAGGGAGTTGTGACATGCCACACTTCTCTCTGATGGAACAAATGAATGAGATCCTTGACACGGCATGAAAATGCAATTATAATAGGCCCAGTCAATTGATATAGGTGTGCACAGTAACCAAGGCTAGCGAGAAAAGAAAAAAAAAGAAAATAAATCAGCATTATGTGCCATGCACTGGTTTATATGCATGACAATCATATGGAAAAAATGTTACGCAACCCGGGTCTGTTTCAAACCCAGCACAGCCAGAAGCAAAAAGCTAGTGATTTTTTCTTTGGCTTGTCCATCTGAGACACAGGTGCAAGGAACAGAGAAAGAACCCTTGTAAAAAATACACACATATATGAATTTTTTAACTTTTTCTATTGATGAACTTCAACCAATATGGATGTGAGAGCACTCCTCCGAAGGCTGAAACCACACAAGTAGAACTACCATTACACACAGAAACACACACTACACATGCAGAAACTGTCTCTGGCCTGGCAGCAACCCAAGGCTGGACCCTGGAGCTTAAAACCCATTCATGTAGAATTCAGATTAATTTGAATTCTGTGAGAAAGAGATTCATGTTAGAAGTACCGTGGGCTCAGGCAGACATGTCAGGCCAGTAGGGAACTGAAGTGCTTCTAACTTTATGCTCAAAACATCCCATAAGTCACTCATACAAGAGCAACACCTTGCTTCTGGCAGAAATGAAACCTGAGGTCTGTGATGGTTTCTTTCCAAATTCTAATTTCCCCCAAACCTCAAGTTTAATCAATTAGCCAAGACATATCTGTTGTTTGCTTCTTTAGTTTTGCATTGCAGCGAAAAGGCTAACATTTTGAACATGTAATACAAACTTTTTTCCAAACCTTTTCTTTTAATTTAGTAGCAAATATTCACAGATTTGACAAAACAATTCTGGTGCTGTATATCCTGTGTATGTAGGTCAAGCGTCAATGAGCTTACAAAACAAATTTTGTGTTCCAGTAATTAGTGCTAAAGATATTAAAATCAATAAAACGACAAGGTGTCAAAATTTATGCACCTGCCTAATTGTTTAAATAATTATTGCACACTTTCTGTAAATCCTATAAACTTCATTTCACTTCTCAAATATCACTGTGTTCATCTGCTGTATATTTAACTGAAATTGCTGATCCAAACAACCAAAATGATTTCTAAAGGAAAATCTTGAAAATTATGAAAATGAAAATTATCAGGAGTGCCCAAACTTTTTCATACCACTGTAGGTCAGCAGAAGGATATTGTGGCAGATGCACTCTGAGACAGGTAACCAGTGGAGCTGGGTGTGATATGAGCAGACATTTAGATTAGCAGAGAGAAGCAGTTACAGCATTTGGCTGACTGGATGAAGTGATATTTAGTGATGAATCACAAATCTGCATTCACCAGGAGATGTTGCTGGAACATGTAATGTAAGATTAATCAAGCTATAGTTAGCATCAGGTCAAATATATGCTCAAATGAAACTTTAAGCAAAAGCATGGAAATAATTGAGGCTTGGAGGTAGCTGATTATGCTCCATATGATATGTTCCATTTTGGAAAACACAGTCATATAAGAATATTATGATCAATGGTTTGGAATAAACTCAGCCCGGGAAGGAGGAAGACAAAGTCAAAGGATGTGACAAAGGACGAGGCAAAGGATGTGATTTGACTGTGGCTTACATGGACGACATGACGACCCTGACGACTACTGTGCCTTGCACACGGCGGTTGCTGTGGAAGTTAAATGATAATTTAAGGTTGGCTAGGCTGACAGTTAAACCGAGCAAGTATAGAAGTCTGTCAATTGTCAAAGGGAAACTTGTTCAGGAAAATTTTGTGATGGAAAAAGAAATGATCATTAGAGCTAAGGGATGTGATTGGCCAAGTGTAATGTGGAAGAGCGGGCCTTGGGTCAGGTGATTCATGGAAAGCATTTAGTAAGGCAACATCATCAGAGAGAAGGCAAATGATGATTAGATTTATTCGCAGTCAGGAAAAGGACGCAAACAAGGCCAGTGGCTTCGCTGGGAGAATTTAGAGAAGTGGAAGATCACTTGGCAAGAACTGTGGGTAATGGAGGCAAGTGGTATTAAGTATTTGCTTTGAGTGACTTATGATGTCCTTCCAACTCCAGAAAACCTTGGACAGTAGGTAGGAGCAGATGTAAGACCGGTGGAGATAGGTGTTAGGGGATTTGTAGCCAAGTCTGCTACATCCCTGCTTGTGCAGTTTGGCATCAGGGGCCGGAAACTAAGGGCAGCTGTGAAGGAGTTATCAGAAACAGCTGAAAGGTCTAGTCAGTGGTTGTGGATGAGGAGAACAGATTAGTTGGGGAAATGCACTATAGAGGAGCTGTTTTGGTGGTTGGTGTAGCACGTGAAGATCACATGGAACTGGTGGCACTGAGCATGCATTAACGGTACCAGTGGGGCTAGATACAGCCTTAGCCAGGAAGGCAAATGTGGATTTACGTTTGTTAAGGGTAAGGAAGGTTTGTAAAGCTAGCTTGGAGGGGGGTGAGCCTGGGATGCCAGACTTCACTGTTGAGTCTTCTGGAGGTGTTGTGGGCTTAATTCAGTGAAACACTCATGAGGGAAGGTGCCTACCTGATGACCCCTGTGAAGAGCTAGTAATGCAGTGGGTGGTTTGGGTTCTCATGTGATGGGCTCAGTGAGTAACCGTAGATGTTAAGGGTAGCTGGTTGCTGATCGGCTCATAAACGGCCACAGCAACCATAGGGTGTAGCTGTAAGATTGGAACAATAGGATTATGTGGCTGCTGGTAGTAAGAGAGAGTAGTGGGCCCTATGTGAAGCTCTAATGGTTTGGCATAAGATATTTTACATCTTATCTTGTGTATGATTTTAATGTAATGTCCAAAAGGGTATAACAGGGTACCAGGTGAAGAAAGGTAGAATCTCAGAAACTTTGTGAGACGTTGTAGAGCTGCTGTGAAGGTGTACTGAGAACAGACGTCTCATACATTGATCCTCCCAACAGCATAACAGTGGTGCCCCACAAGCCATTGATGCCAGAAGGGAACAACAACTCCAGTGAATAGTACACAGCAATCAATGCAGCATAACGGACCAGTTAACCTCTGTAATGAACACAGAAGGAACAAGGACAGTGTCTGTGATCACCACTGAGTGAACCCACATACTCACACCTTCTCACACATGTTTAAGTGACAGCTGGAACAGGTGAGTATGTTTTCCGTATTCTATACTTTCCTACTGTAGTTCAGATCATGCCCTTTCACATCCCGTTATGGCTTTGAGACGTGTACAGAACATAAACACAAAATCAGATTTGAGTCAGATTTTATGTCACGGTTAAGACTAAAATATCACTACTTGTGTGGATGGACCTCCACTTGTGTGTTCTGGGCTAAATATGGGCACAAATCTAGATTTAATAGTGTGGGAACACACCAAGTCTAATAAAATCAAAACCAATCCAAAACCATTGAAGGCGGAGCTCCAAGTAGGGAGCTGAGACCGTTGTTAGCTCATGGATGTACAGCTGTCAGCAGCACCTGGGACACGCCCCTCATCAGCCTCCAACCAATTCCCTAGAATCTCAGACACAGCTCAGTACACATAGCACTCCCCCAATCAGCCTAGCATCCACACCTGTCCGCTATCCCACCTCATTAGTATATGCATGTAAATCGGCCTCAGAGCTTTATGGAGCATTATCTGTTGCCCCAGGGTCACACTCTTATTATCACCCTTTATACTGTGCTCATGTTTGCTCTCTGCGTTTCAGGCTACTGGTACACCCCATGATGGCCGATTGTATGCATCACTCCACCAGTCAAGGACCCTCTCTCCCAGCCTTCACTAAAACACCAACAGTTCTTCTCCCCTAACAGCTTAAGACTCTTTCATTCTTGGGGTCTACACTCAATTCCCTTCCTCTGTTGGACTATTAGTTACTGAGGCGGTGCCGTGTCCCTTTATTTACTGAATGCTCTTAAAGACAATCATTTTATTTGGAATTTGGAAGAAATGCTGTTGGTAGTTATAGAATCAAACAAAAACTCAAACTTATTTGTTTTTTTCAGAGCTGTAAGTTAACATGGCTGAAAAGGCTCTAAAAACACTGAAATACTGCTCTATGCTTGAACGTTCCTGAGCAGTCCATTTGAAGGTGAAGTTAGAGTCGGGTGTTTTAATCAATGGGATGACTATCAGGTTTGAGTGAGCACCCTGTTTTATTTAAATAACAGGGATCTATCAAAGTCTGCACTTCACAACATGTTTGTGGAAGTGTATCATGGCACAAACAAAGGAGATTTGTGAGGAGCTTATCAGGCTGGAAAAGGTTACAAAACCATCTCCAATGGACTCCACCAATCCACAGTCTGACAGATTGTGTACAAATGGAGGAAATTCAAGACCATTGTTACCTCCTCAGGAGTGTCGACCAACAAAGATCACTCCAAGAGCAAGGCGTGTAATTGGCTAATGTTAATGTTCATGAGTCCACCATCAGGACAACACTGAACAACAATGGTGTGCATGGCAGGGTTGTAAGAAGAAAGTCACTGCATTCCAGCATAAGAACCTTATGTCATCTGTGAAAGATGGTGGTGGTAGTATCAGGTTTGGGCCTGTTTCAATGCATCTGGGCCAGGACGGCTTGTCATCATTGATGAACAATGAATTGTGAATTATATCAGAGAATTCTAAATAAAATGTCAGGACATCTGTCCATGAACTGAATCTCAAGAGAAGGTGGGTCATGCAGCAAGACAACGACCCTAAACACACAAGTCGTTCTACCAAAGAACGTTTAAAGAACAGTTACAGAAACGTTTACTTACAGTTATTGCTGTAACGGGGGGGTCACACCAGATACTGAAAGTAAAGGTTCACATACTTTTGTCTCTCACAAATATGTCATATTGGATCATTTTCCTCAATAAATAAATGAACAAGTCTAATATCTGTGTCTCATTAGTTTAACTGGGTTCTCTTTATCTACTTTTAGGACTTGTGTGAACATCTGATGATGTTTAAGGTCACATTTAGGCAGAAATATAGAACATTCTAAAGGGTTCAGACACTTCCAGGCACAGCTGTACATGCTGTAAAATCAAAGCTTACCTCCTGTTTTCCTGAAGAATGAATAGTAATGTTATTGTTTAGCCAGCAGGCTTGTAGTCACAGAAAAACGTGGTTGTGGGGTTTATAGGGAGGCATACCCTTTCACTTCACCGCTGAAAGTTGAAACAGTTCAGTCTATTCTCAGTATATGATGTCTGGCCCTGTCAGACTACTCTGTACAAAGCCTCAGAAATCATGTGCACTGTCTAGAAAACAAGTACTGTCCCTTAAATTTACAGCATGCTCATTAAAATCCAACCTTCTACCTCATGGCTTTACTCAGCTCTGCACGAGGAGAGTATATTTCTCTCTTTTCAGAACAAGTCTAGAGTCAGGACAGGGTGAGTGGAGTTAATACAACCACAGTTTGTTTTTCTTTTCATTCCTCCACTCTCATCCCGAGGGGAAACGGGAGCCTATCATTCATTTGTGAGAGTGCTTTTAATCACTGGAGAATAAACAAGTCAGTTTGGCTTTGTTCTCTAATCTTTGTATTGGTTGGGGTCCTTCACCTGCTGTTATTAAAAAAGATCAAAAAGAGCAAAACTGTGTGAATAAACCAGCACAGTGAAGACATCCACGCCCGTTTGATTGAAAGCCACATATTCAATGAGAGTTTATTGTCACGAGCACAAGTTGTCGTCATAAAGTTACACAAAAATAATGGAGCACATTTACACGATTTATACAAGTCTAAACTCATCATACAGTTAACAGACTAAACTAAATACTGAGAGTTAAATACGTACACACGTTACACACAATGATATTAAACCGACACCAGAACGCGTGGAGCTGTGTATGTGAACAGAAAGAGAACGAAACATAATCCGACATAAAAATCACATTATTTACATTAAACATCCATGTTGATTTAGCAGAAAACGTTTTTTTTCATCCCCATCAGTCCTTCATTTCATTACACACTTTAATCGCGTAAAAGGTCTCGACCATAAAAGTCCATGTCATTAGTTGAAAAGGTAAAAGTCATAAAGAACCGCGGCAGCCACGAAGACTACGATAGATACACACTGCAATGCTCTACACGTGTGGCGCGCTTTCCTGCTGCCAGGCTGGTGACCATAGCTTTTATGAAGAGCACTTGAAGCCTGAATGTTTATCATCTTTTTTCTTTTGTTTTTTTTACAAAAAGAGAAAAAAAGCAGAAAATTGAGTTTTTGCTTTAAATGTAACACTTCTTTTGTTTATATATCCATCTACCACTAATATTAGTTCAGCTATTATTATGAACGTCACTACAATAGACTATATTTTCCACAGTAAGCGTAATGCTGCATCGTGTTATGCTGGTGCGATGTTCAGAGTCTCGGCAGGTTCTGTCAGCCAGATCCTGTTTGGCAAAAGGTGAAATGAGTGCAAGGAAGGAAAAAGAGTCTCTTCTCATTCCAGAAACTCGCTGAAGATACTTATCATACATGATAGCATGTCAAAACCAGAATGTCTACATCATATCCATTAACAGGATACTGACCCATCTGTGCAAAACCAGTCGTGACAGGAGGACCGTTTGGATGTGTGTGTGTGTGTGTATGTACTAGATAACCACTCACAAAGCCCAGAATGTGGACTGTGTGTGCACGATGGCCTTCAAACATCATAACGGCGTGTGCAGTAACATTTATTCTTATTTGCAAGTGTTGTGCGCCGGTGCGACTAATCACGATGACGATGATGATGATGATGATGATACTGCAGTCACGGAAAGAGAAAAAACAACCCTGAAGATCCGCAGTTACTCAGAAAATGGAGGGAACATGCCCAAGTCAGCAAAATCTTCGATGTTGTAGTTGGCTGTTCCTTGGGTGGGGTCACCAGCCATGGGCAGCATGTCCTGAAATAAAACGAGAAGTAAAATGATCCTTTATGATAGTGCAGAAAAAGGAAGTGAAGACTCATATATTTAACAATGTATATTTAATATAAATCACATATTATTTTTCTATATTAACAATAGTTTAACATAAAATATATTTAACAATAGTCACATTCACATTATAGCTGAAAAAGGAAGCAAAAATAATATGAACACTGCTTAAGTGCTGAACTATGTTGTGGTTCCAGGAGAACACTTCATGTAAGTAGTATCCATTATGTGCTGGAGGATGTAAGAAATAAACGGTCAGAAGTGGGGTTCACCTTGAAAAGGTTCCGTCTGGTTGTGCAGGAGCACATTTAGGTCATTTATGACGTACTATATGATGTACTAAGAGAGTTAAGTAAAAATTAAGGAACAATCAGTGGCTCAACTGGAGGTCATTCTGTTTCCCTGACCCTTTCCTTCTGTCTATATACATATGCACAAAGATTATTACATATAGGTACTTGATATATATAATACACAGTATATACATGTAAATAAATGTAATATGTATATATAAACTTAATTTATTATATGTTTCAGTTATATATGTATATATATTACATATAACATAAATGTAACTAAAAATAAAACATGTCTACAATGAAAAGCATTAAGTGTGGCACATTTCTGCCCATTTTAATGAATAACTTCTATTTATTTGCTGCATTTAACCCTTTAGAGTCGGCAGATGTGTCTGCAGGAACAAAACTGAAATTCCACAAAAGAACTGAGATTTTATCCTAGAAACAAAAGTAAACATACACTAAATATCAAATATATATAGCTTGAATCAAAATAGATATTTTTACATTCTTCTGAGAGGAGCTTAAATAAGCGGAGACACATTTCTCAGCGCGAGTCAGTGTACAGCGCATTGTTTCCCACCATTTGCAGTTGATATGGTGACGACATGGTAATTTCAGTCCTAGTGGTTGAGTAACGGCCCAGGAATGTGTGGAAACAAAGGCGCTCTCCTGAGTGCTCACCTGAACAAAGACACCTCACACCTATCCCATAAATATTCAATCTAGGGCCCAGTGAGTGAAAACAGTGTCAACCTCATAATCAGTATGTTTTAGAAATAAAACCACATACAATGTCTAAACACTGTAATGATCAGTGTGTAGCCAACACCTCTGTTTATTCAGTTCTGAGCTCAAAAGTCTCGGCTAGAAATGTTTAGAGTGTTTTTACAATATATCAGCACATCTGAAAACAGGTATTGGTAAAGTCTAAGTTTAGAGCAGATTTAATCAGAATATAGATTTATGACACTCTTACTGTTTTGACTCTGTTGTTGCTGAGTTTGTGCTGAACAGAAGCCTGTGTAACACTTTGGGTAAATAATTTTAGATGTGTGTAATTAGGAAAAAAGTGAAAGCATGTCAGACAACATCAGTGTGCCTGAAACACCCTCAGGCTGCAGGGAGTTAACATCAACAACTACCAACAACCATAAAAATAAATATTGTGTGTGTGTATGTGTACATATCTGTGTGTGTGTGTGTGTGTGTGCATATCTGTGTGTGTTGAACACAGGTTACCTGGAACACTTCGGACTGGCTCGGCTGAGAGTGTGTATGCTGTTCTCCGGTTTGCTGGCTGTGATGCTGGCTCTGCCACTGGGACCACACTTCAGAAGGCCGACCCTGGAACTGGCCACCACTCTGACTGCCCTCACCCGACACGTCTGCAGAACACACACACATGCACAATTCATAGTCAATTACACCCAAAGCGACATTTATACACGTCTTTGTGAAGGTTTTCACTGAATGCTGTATAAATACTACATAGCTGAACTATGGACCCCCACTAAGCAGATATGATTTGGGTGTCACAGCTGTCTCAGCTGACATGGTGGTAGTACAGCAGGGTATAAGACATCCCTGTCCACTTTAACATAAAGCCCTCTGTTGTAGCTCCACCTTGCTGGTGTACAGACACAGACTGGAGATCATCTGTTGATGTAAAGTTTGTGTTATCCCTCCTCTAGCTCGTCATCAGTGGTCAGTGTCTGACCACAGAGCTGCTCATCTGGAAATGTTTGGGTGGAGGTCCACTGTCAGTCCAGCAGTGACACTGACTGTGTGTAAAACCCCAACAACACTGACGTCAACACCACTACTATGCGGACTGCTGTGCTGGAGGTGGTCCATCAGCCAGATGAGGCTGAGCAACAGATGGGCTCCAGTATGTAACTGTATATAGTGCACCTGTGTGGTGTTTCTCATAAAATCACCAGTCAAGTTTGTCTCAGAATTGAGAGATTTTGATTGTCACTTACATGACAAACTGAAGCAGAAAGGAGAAACGAGGACACGGGTTGCCAGCAATGCAAGGTATGCACCTAAGATTTAATCCCTTATTAAATGTGGGGGAACACATTGCGTCCCCGGGCTGAAAGTGTTTCCAGTATCCGCTTAATTTCATGGGAAATATGCAAATCACAAGAGTTCTTTTTCTCTACGAGTCAACACTGAAGATGTTTTTCCTCGAGCTGACAGAATCGTTTATGCGTGTACATCATTTTCAGCCTCATGTTGGACGCCTGAGGCTACAGGGAGAGAGAGAGAGAGAGAGAGAGAGAGAGAGAGAGAGAGAGAGTGACTGATGGATGCCAGGCTTGGGTGGGGTTGACGTGTGTGAGCCTGCAGGCCACTTCCCATGTTCTGCATTGATGAGAAAGTGATGTAAGGTCGAGCTTTTCATTTCCTTACTGCAGCAGTGGAGAGTATGCTGCCATGAGACATTATGGTCTCTCTCTCTCTCACTTCTGCCTCTGCCTGTCTCACTGTCTTACTCTCCCTCCTTCTTTCTTCCTCATCTCTCTCTCTATATATATTTCTCTTTCACCCCATTTACTCTCCTGACTCTCCTGAGCTTCCCCTCCAGATTCACCTCTTTCTGCATCTCCCTTTTTCTCCCTCACACTCTGCCTCTCCCTCTAAATATGCTGATGCACCTCATTGTAAATCCATCCCTCGTTTTTCCTCTCCATCTCTTCACTCTCACTCTCAGTGACTCACTCTTCTCTCCTCCATCTGCCTCAATCATCTATCTTCATCCTTCATTTCCGCTTGCAAGGATGAGAGAGGAAGACGGGGGGGGGGGGGTGAAGGAGAGGGGGAGAGAGACAGAGAAATAGTCTGTACTGCCACTCAGTCCACTCAAACAGCAGGCTTTTCAAGGTGTGTGAACATGCAGAGCATTCAGACACACACACACACACACACACACACTATATGATAACTTGGTATGGAAAAATATATTATTGACTAATCCATCCATCCATTATCACACCCGCTTAATCCTTATCAGGGATTATTGACTAATATAAACACTAATACTACATACAATGTTACTGTATATAAATAATAAATAATAATACTAATACTAATAATAATAATACTAATAATCATAATAATAATATTAATAATAATAAATAATAATAATAATCATCATCATCATAATATATAACAATAATACAATTCACACACACACACACACACGCACACCCACACACACACACACACACACACACACACACACAGTCTGCCATAGAAGATTTGTGTTCAGAACTGAATTTAAACCGTCATATATATTCATTACATGTAAAGTAAGAGATTTGAAGCCTGTTTAATGTTGACTACATTAATACTATTTATGTAAGTATCACTAATACAAACATGATGATATTAATATGAAGTGTGATATTACTGGTCAATATTATTATTACTATGTGTTTGTTCTGAGCACAACTTAATAAACATGTGTTCAGTACTTTGTGTGTAATATTACCATCAATAATAAACACTGCACTTGAATCATCAGCTTCACATCCATCACGTCACACTGATGCCTTTTTGTGCAGCTGTATTCACTCTCCTACCACACAAACAATATCATTAACGGTAATGTTGGAACGTGGGTAGACACATTCACACGAAGCTCACCAGAGGGGAAAAATATAAGCAAATATAAAGTGAAGCAAATGAATATCTCAGCTGAGCAGAACAAAAGTGCTTCCTTTAATCCCATCAGAGGAAGAGGAGACGTTCTACATTTCAGCCTCTATCGCTCACGTGTTCTGAGCGCTTTCCTCAAATGTTCCACCATTTCACTTCATGACAAACACATTAAAAAAAGAATGATCCGGACATGACTGGCACAAAAACGGGCTCGTTTTCAAGCAGGTCTTCAGGGGGCTTTTGCAGAGGCAGTTTTGTGGCACACAGGTCTAAGTGTAATGTTAATACCAGGCTTTCTGAACGTAAATGACTTAATTAAGTAGACACGCTCATTACAGGTGGACGGTTTTGTGCCCCAGGCAACAGCAGAGAGCGAGAGGTGAAGAGAAGGTAAATCTAAACTTGATGCTGAAGCTTCACTGTTAACCTCACGCTGTACTCAACAATATGTTATAATGAGCTGCACAATACACTGAAAAAAGTCACATGATTATATTGGTCTGTACTGCGATTGGTCTGTGTATCAAAATGCATTACCGGTACTTTTATGGTACTTAAACAGTGCAGAGTATCAAAATAAACCATGTCATCAAATACTGCATCAACTCCTGAGTCTACACAGTACCAGGAGAGGTTCACTAGCCTGTAACAATAGAGGTCTTTTACTAAAGATTGTAACATACACACATATGATTTAGACTATTTGTAATGGTCTTAATGTTTCCTATAACTGTATATGGACACATTCAGAAGTAAGTATATATATATATATATATATATACATACAGGTGTTAGACAATGAAAGTGAAACAGCTGGTTTTAGACCACAATAATTGATTAGTAGGTGTTGGGCCTCCTTTTGCAGCCAGTACAGCGTCAGTTCATCTTGGGAATGACATAAACAAGTCCTGCACAGTGGTCAGAGGGATTTTAAGCCATTCTTCTTGCAGGATAGTGGTCAGGTCACTACGTGATGCTGGTGGAGGAAACCGTTTCCTGACTCGCTCCTCCAAAACACCCCAAAGTGGCTCAATAATATTTAGACACAAAGACTTGCTGTCTTGGTCACAGATGCACCAGCAAGACGTGCAGCAACAATTTGTCCTCTTTTGAACTCTGGTATGTCACCATAATGTTGTGTGCATTGTAATATACTATATAACTGTGCTCTTACCTGCTAACTGAACCTTCACACTCTGCTCTTACTGGTGCAATGTGACATTAATGAAGATTGGCCACCAGACTGGTCCAATTTAGCCATGAAACCTCCCTCACTAACATGACAGTGTTTCACTTTCATTGTCTAACCCCTGTACATACACTACAGACACACACAAGCTGTCGTACTAAATAAAAAAAGCAATATACAAGCACAATAGTGGACATTAAGGGTGTTTGTATAAATGTGCTGATCTTAAATTCTACAAATAGAGCCAATGCGCTTGTTCCCCATACATATACTGTAGCTGCTTTAGCTTCATTTATCAATCTTATCATCTGCTCAAGACAAATATCATCAATACAGACGAGTGGCCACCATCATGAAATGTAGAGGAGACCAGGGACAAATGTAACATGCGATGGTTGTAATACCTTGAATTCTTCCAATCAGAAACAAGCTAGAGTGATGACATCACTGTACACCTGCTCAGTCTTCTTGCTAACAAAAAGGAGGCACATTTGAAACTCTCAGAGAAAGTTATCACCAAAAGTGTTTTTTTAGGTAAAATATAACTTTTCTTTCAGATGTATTTTTGGATACTGTCCTGAGATCAAATGTCTAGGAGTCCAAACAAGTATTATTAGAATCACTGTTTTTAAAGCTAAAAATAGAAATGACTAATGTGTCAGTCTAGTTCACATGAGGTGAAATCATGGCTGGTGACACTGGGACAGTTGTAACGCCTTGTCCTTACAGATACTCCCATTAAAAACAACCTGAGGCTAAGAAAAGCAGGTCTAAAGTTTTCTAATGAGAAAGATGAATAAAATAACCAGCAGGAAGCAGAAAATTCAGGGCTCATCTGATGAAGGTGAATTCTGCGTTGTGTGTCTGGAGAGCTACTCCAGGTCTGGCTCCAGTGCTGGTCCTGTAAAGCCTGGGCACACAAGGACTGCACAGATGGAAGTGACTACCGAGTCCCCCTCGTTGTGAATGTTCATTTGATTACATGTTGAAACATTTTTTTAGAGGATGTGTATTTTCTTTCATTATAATTTCACGGCTTTTGTCTCTTTTTTATCATCTAGTGTCAAAGAACGTCAACATTATGCCTGTTAAAAATAAAAGTATGGTCACATAGTTAATTATGTATATTTTAGACACCATTCCTGTACACTGGATGGTTGTAACAGTGGAGTGACTGTATTTAAATCAGTTTTGCAATCTGTACATATTTCATAAAACTACTTAAATACGTTGTTTTAGCAGCTCACACACTGAAGTTTCAAATATCATACCTGGTCTCCCTACATCTGAACTAAGACCAGCAAATTTGGGAAGTTTTTGTGTTAATGTAAAAGCCAAGTAGGCATCATTACTTAACATACACACACTAGGCAGGGCCAGGCCTGGGCTCCGTCGTTCCCTCTTATGCCAAATTAGAGTTAGAGTCTCATTATTGATCAGAAGATGAAGTGAAAATATGCTCCTGTTATGGTGGGAACAGAAATCAGGAAAACTTCATTCCTCTGGATGTTGGATTGTCAAATAACAGGCTATTAAAGTTAAGCTGATCTGTAAGTTAGGCTGGCACTGTGTCACTCCTGTATTGCTAACCTGTCTAGCAGGGCAGTGAATCCTTTGCTGTGTCTGTGCAGATGTTGTGCTTGACAAAAGTGAAAAAGCTGCAGATTTGTTTAATAAACAAAATGAAAGTAAAGCAGTAACCTATTGGAGGAGGAGTCTAGAGACTATATATGGATGGAGGAATCTGTTTTAAAAAAGGGAGAATAACAGGTGAAAATCTAAAAAAATTATCACATATCAAAGAATGAACTTGTGTACTTGACAAGTTCGAACTTGTAAAAACTGAACTTGCGGACTTGACAAGGACGAACTTCCCAAGTACGGGGGATTATTTTACATTTGGTACGCCAGCGTACTTGAAGACGTCACAGCCCAGCCTGCCCACAACCAGCTGACATAGACAGTTCAATATCTTTTTCATTCTGATTTGTGTATTCACTGAAAAATGTATGAATTTAAATATTTTATCATTTCTTTACATTTAATAGAGCTAAATGTGTCTATATAAAAAACTAATGTCAGGAAATAATCGCGTTTGTAGTTTGTGAGGAAAATGGAGCGGGTGGTCGCTGCAGTTGCTATGCTTGACCTTCAAGCCGAGAAGGAAGCAGCACAACTAAGGAGGAGAGCAAGGATGAAGATGAGGGAGAGGAAGAAGAGACGTGCACTGATGACTTGCCTTCTTGGCTCAGTACATTTCTCTTTTTTCTTGCGTTTGTAATCCCAGCTATAGGCAAATTGTCATATCTATTATATTCCAAAGCACACAGTGTACTCTTTATTATGTTTGTATAACTCCCGTTTCAGTAAAAATACACATTTAAGAAAGCCAACAAAATGGATATTTTCTTTAAATACAGTTTCACACAAAATTGACTTGAGATAAAATGATGCATTAAAAAGAAATCATTTTGGTATCTTGTGTCATTGCCGCGTCTCCGTTGCGAAATGCATTCTGGGATGCCGCACCAAGTCCACACAAGTCACCACCGATGCATACTCGATAGAAGGGGCGGATCAACAACACATCCGGTTATTATCAGCGAACTTGCCTGTCTATTCTGGTCTCGACCCGACAAAGAGTTATACGCCTGAACACATGAACACTTTGCAGTAGTGAGAGTCAGGTTCATGCCAAGGTTTAGTTTAATGCGTATGTCCGTTCAAGCGACTATTATTGGCCTACACAACAACTAGGCGGGGAAGATAGCTCATACGTAGCCACCACTGAACACACCTGAACCACGCCGTAGGGTCTTACGTAAAGCGTTGCCTCTGCGCCGTTACTGTGTTCTATGGTTTTACTAAAGAAAAATTACGTAGTAAAATAGAGTTCAGTTAAAACACACTTTGACATAAATTTCTTTTATAGGTAAAACAACCGAAAGAATTTACACATAAAAATGACT
>BRDA01014368.1:125866-143248 GCA_036984385.1 Crenuchus spilurus | reverse complement strand
GTCATTGCCGCGTCTCCGTTGCGAAATGCATTCTGGGATACATTGCCGCACCAAGTCCACACAAGTCACCACCGATGCATACTCGATAGAAGGGGCGGATCAACAACACATCCGGTTATTATCAGCGAACTTGCCTGTATGCGTAATTTGATTTGGAACCGTACTTGGACTGAGAGTGATGACGTTTCACAAGTACACAAGTCCGCATATTGAGAAACAGCCCAGCTCTGGTCTTATCCACGATTTTCCTGAACTTTAACCTTTCCTGAAATTCACAGCTGAAGCCGGTTTTAGGTTTCTGGTTAGAGTGTTTATATTATGAGCGAATAGCGGACGTTCATTGCTGATAACATGAAATAACATGAAACTGTGGCTACTCTGATATAGTGAACTACTTCGTGTTTTCTGAGAGTGTAGATGGTGAAGAGCTACAGAACTATAAGAGCACAGAGGCATACAACTACCTTTATAGCAACAAAATAGGTAAGGTAGTGTTTAACAAACACGGCAACTTTTTTTTCCAAAGCTAAAGTAGAGCCGAGTCAGACTGTCAGCCGAGGTAATCAATCACCAGGCGTGGCTAATAATAATGCTAATGCCAAGCGAAAGTGGAGAAATTGACAGTGGGCTGCTCGTGCATTGCAGGGTTTGGCAAGTAATGCAGCTACGCGACAGCTGTTTTGTGGAAGGTCAGATAAGCTTAGATGGTATTTGCTGTGAAACATTACAAAAATAATAAATGATCTGTATAATGACATAAGTAGTTTTTATTTTTATAACAGTGTCTGCTCAAATTGTGCTTCTAAGTGGATGTAAAGCCTCATTAAGGAACTGAAAAAGTTGTAAATAACTCATTATATCAGGTGGAAAACATTTAAATGAAGTGAAACTACCAAACATATATATTCCCTTTGGAGGATCTATAAGTTCTAATGCTGTAAGCCATGCTAGGTTCCTTTCCTTCTTATTTGGTATTGAGTGCAAAGCAAAAAGTCTGGGCACGCACAGTGTTTACGAAGCTGCTGGTGTTTAAAGCACGTACTTTATTCACATTTTTATTGTTGTGACACCCGACAATAGCACATGTCAAGCCCGAGATCATATTAGATGCATGTAATCCGTATCAAAGCTAGTTTTATTAGTCTCACCAGAAATGTTTGGGTTAGCACTGCTGAAATGCTAGTGTGAGCGGAAGCAAAAACCTGGCATACGGAAATAGTAGAACATCATGGCAGCCCCCATTGGGTTTTCAGTGGATTGTGGATATGTAAGACAGTGGAATATGGTGTGGGTACTGTTCCAATGTTATGTCTTAAATAGGGTGGAATAAGTCATATGTATACATTTAAAATGAATTCACTGATGAGATTCTTCAAGGTACCAATCAGATTGGGCCACACAGTTTTCTTTCCCATTTAAATGTTACTTACATGTAAAAAACCCTCCAATATAGCATTATCAACCCGTTACTAATCCCCATTTATACATTTTATAGTTGAAACAGCATATTCCATGGTACTCTGTACACTTTCATAGCTAACCTAATTCAAACTTAACATTTTCCTATTCTTTCCACCATCTTCCAGGCCCTTAATGTGTGTGATAATAGATTTAATTATAAAAATGCTTTTCTTCTGACCAGGACCAGTGTATGCTAAGTCTGTAAGCCAATGAGGTTACATCAAGGCCTCTCAATAAGGCACCAGAAAGCTCTTATGTCTGGATTTAACCAAGTGGCCACTGCCCTTAGTTCAAAAGATCAATAGTATAGATTTAGGTTCTGTAAGGACTGCCTACTTCCCATCACTGCTGCAGAACAGTCTGCCTAATTCTGGCATGCTTCCTGTCCCGAATGAGGAAAGAGGGAGTTAAGTTCACATTAGTGTACGTGGTGAGGAGAGGGAGCGTATTTACAGCAGATTTGATCAGAAATGTTTCAGTGAGCTTCATCTCTTAACCTGCACATTAGATTTCATTATCACAGATGATACACTTTGATTTTAAGTCAGTATTTAATGTTTTTGAGTCTTGACCTGGCAACCTTTGTCCACTTTTCCTTCCAAAGTGCTTTAGTTGTCTGATGTCCAGCTTTTTAGCAGAGCCCTGAAGGTTCTGTGCCTTCTGATATTGGTACACTTCATAATTCCCTCCACCTTGACTAGAGCCTCACCTTTAGCTAAAGTTTCAGCTGCAGAACAACCGCCCCAAAGCATAACGCTACCTCTACCATGCTTCACTGTGGGTGTGATGTTCTTCTGGTGACACAGTGTTGGATTTGTGCCAAAAGTACTTTTTAGAATTATGGTCAAAATGTTCAGTCTTGGTCTCATCAGACTATAACACATGTACTCACATGATTTTG
The DNA here is from genome assembly GCA_036984385.1 of Crenuchus spilurus. Lineage (NCBI taxonomy): Eukaryota > Metazoa > Chordata > Actinopteri > Characiformes > Crenuchidae > Crenuchus > Crenuchus spilurus. The sequence goes on along the minus strand of BRDA01014368.1, from coordinate 140,886 downwards.
GCACATTTGATGTAGGGTTTTGCTAAATGTAGCTGAGCTTGGATGTTTTTCTTTGTAAGAAAAGGCCGCCTACCCCACAGCCCAGGCATATGAAGAGGATATGAGATGGTTGTCACATGTACTACACAAGCAGTACTTGCTAGAAATTCATGCCACTGCTTTAATGATGCTGTAGTGTTTTGGCCTCCTGGACCAGTTTTCTGTTTGTCTTTTCATACATTATGGAGCGACGTCCAGTTCTTGATGATGCCACTATTGTGCAGATATTTTATCCACTTGTTGATGACCATCTTTACTGTGTTCTGTGGCATATCTGATGTCTTGAAAATGTCTTGTACCCTTCTTCAGACTGATAACTTTCAACAATAAGATCCCTTTGATGCTTTATCAGCTCTTTTGATGTCAGCTGTAACGTAACTGTACTTGGGGTTTATCTGAGTTACTGTAACTGAATGCAGTGAACTGACTATTATTTAACATAAGATTACAATTTGTTTTCCAATTGAAATGCACTGATTACGGGTCACGTTAAAGATAGAACTCAATCTGAAAATGATTTATGGAGCAACAGATGAGCTACTGTCTGAGGTTATATCTACAAGGCAGACCAACAAGGTAGCTGTCTTACAAAGTGGGGATTGTGTTTAAAAACTCCAGCAGCTCTGCTGTGTCTGCTCTGTATTATAAGCTTGCAAGTAGTGTGTGACTACAAGTGATTCAGAGCAGGGAAATAACTATTCATATCACCTCCTAATAACAGGTGAGGGTCTGGAAAGGTCAGTATTATACATTGTTGGGAAAACAACTATCACTTATTTGGTGCATATAACAAGACAAAGTGAATTCTAACTGCTAATCATGCTGTGCAGTCACGTGATTTTGTTGTGGTCGCCACCATGTTGAATACCTAATGCAACAAAAACAATAGAGCAAACTTCAGACGTGAACTCGGCAGAGCAGAAACGATACTCAGAGAAGAAATTTCTTAAACTGGATGCAACCCATATTCATCATCATCTAAGCTTTTTCTACCGCTGGCCTCGTCAGATTCACTGCCAAACCTGTTGTTTCATGATATTTACATATTCTTAATTCATAACCCATCATTTTATTCAGGACAAAGTTTGAAAGCCTACAAAAACACAGATGCTTAGAAATACTTCACAGCAGGCTGGGTAACAGAGCCTAAAATATGGCATCTGAAACCAAAGAAAATATTCCTTGTCAAAGCTAAGCTACGTGATTAAACACCATGACATAATGTATCATAGCGTTTATTTTACTTTACTTTACTTTAGACTTCTAAAGAAAAGTTGGTTGTAAATTGACAACCCTAAAAGTAATTTAGCACAAATCTAATAATACCACAGTCTACTGAAACATCTTATTAAACAAGTCGACTAGCAAAAGCAAGTAAATTCACACAGCAAACAGGCTAGCTACCCAACTAGCTAACCTAATTAGCTTAGTTAACGCTAACTGAGTTGTTAACCAAATGTGCACTGCAAAGTCGACTGCTTTCAGTAGGTTTGATCTTGGCAAGTCATTTTTCCCTCCAATCTGAGTCTTTGGGAAGTCTGTAAAATGATGATCTTTATCCCCTTCTGGTGGCTTCAGCCTGTTTTGGAGATTAGATTTTTTTACTGATTAATGGCAGCTTGGTTTGGATGGAACTATTAAAGGTTTTGAATTTTGAGTATGTTTTTGAGTCGTCATGTGTTTCTTTATATCACATCATTTCAAGTAGAAATCAGCCTTACTGATTTCAGCCATTGACAGCTACAGTGAAGAAAATAAGTATTTGAACACCCTGCAAATTTGCAAGTTCTCCCACTTAGAAATCATGGAGGAGTCTGAAATGTTCATCTTAGGTGCATGTCCACTGTGAGAGACATCATCTAAAAGAAACAATCCAGAAATCACAATGTATGATTTTTTAATCATTTATTTGTGTGTTACTGCTGCAAATAACTATTATATTAATTATATATATATATATTAATTTGACAACTCACATCTTTCCCCCAAGCACCAACCTGGTATATAAAAAAACAGTGACTAGTAATGCAGCATTAAGCTAGAAACTAAAAGCAGAAATGAAACAGTAAATTATACACTGTAAGATGCAATCTGCAAGGAAAACAGATTAGTGAAAAACACACTTTGTTGGAGCTGTGACTGCACTGTATCACTACACTTCACAGCATAAACCACTCAACATAAGCAGAGAACATGGCTTTTAACACATGAACAAGGACACAACCTTTGATAAGCATAGAAATACATATAAGAATCCATTTTACAGTCACTTCCCCACAGCATGGGCTAAAACATAACCACTGTTTAATACATCACTGATAATATTGTAAGTAAAGTGATGTTTTTTAAAGTTCTGACTAGTTATCTGGGAAATTATATCAGACTAAATGCTTTCTACAGCTGCCTGTTATGAGAACAGTAGCAAGATGATGGTGCTTGCATCGCAGCCAAGATTGCAGGCAATGGCTCCTCTAATGGAACCTCTCCAGGTGGTTCGGTGGTGTCCATTTGCGTGACGGAAGATAAGTGGTAGCAGACCTCCTCTTTGCTTGCATAGCGACATCAATGACCCCTTCAGTGTATGAAGCTGTACCCTGTTTACCATCATAGGTGGCTTTCAGAATGGTAATAAATACATAGTTGCAGAAGAGCTTGAACTGAAGCATCACTGGCTGCTGTGGTTCAGAAAAACAACAAGCCGTGTCAGGCAGAGAAGGGGTTTGTATTCCTAGCAGAATTCCTGTTCAGAATCTTGTCTTTTGGCACTGATGACTGTATAAAGCATGGACATTGCATTGTCTCTAAAATGTGAAGCAACCACAGGTCTAATGTCTCTGCTGGCTGAGTACAGCATGATGTGTCCATATCATGTGTTTTCAATGACAAAACAGTTTGGTTTCATTGTTGTTTTTCTCATATAAACAGTCTTTCCATCTACATTGATGAAACCAGTGTTTAAAAAATTACTCTACTATGCCATAAGACGGCATGGCTACATAGCCTTGGGCAGAAGATTCCACTGCAGCCAGGGTTGCCAGGTTTGCAGTTTACCCACCACAATTGGCTGGTTTAAAAATGCAGCTGCGGGTGACAAGTCAAAGGTCTTGATGTGTTTTTCTTTGGTCTCTACTGCACAGACTTTGGCTCCAAATTTGACAAGATGCCAGTGGTATAGTGGTGTTTCAGTACTTTTTGACACCAAGTGCATCATGACACCAAGTACACTTACACCTAACAACTGATCAACAGTATCTCACCATTTTGAGGCTTCAAACAGGATATTCTCAGACAGAAGTGACCATTGAGCTTAAGAGTGTCATAGAGTGTCATCAGCAGGTTGTAACAGAGATACAGAGACATTTAAGGAAGGTGAGAGGCACCCAAGTGTCACGTCAGATCATTCAGACACAGGTGTCACCGTCTTGCATGGGTCAGGGGGCATTTACGCTGGACGAGGGACCAGTAGGCCTCAGTGCTGTTCACTGATGAAACTCGATTCAAGCTGAGCAGAAATGATGGAAGTCAGTAATGTTGGAGACATGAAGTAGAGTGCTAAGCATCAGTCACTGCTGTCAAAAGATGGGCCTTTGGTGGTGGTGGTGTTAGTGTGTGTAGTCAATACAGAACTGTCTACACTGTGTGAATGGTACAGTGACAAGCCCAGACTACTGTAATAACATCATTAATCCAGTTATTGTACCTCTGCATGAACAAAACAGGCCTAATTTCATCTTCATAGAGGACAGTGCTCCAGCTCATTTAGGTCACATCATTAGGGAATGGCTGCTGGAGAATGAGGTACCTCAAATAAGAGTGACCTGCACTTTCTCCAGACCTGAATCGAATAGAAAACCAATGAGATCAGCTGAGTCACTGTGTAGAGGAACATAGCTCTGTACCCCAGAACCTCAATGACCTGAAGGCTGTTCTTCAAGAAGAGTAGGATGACATGTCTCAGCAGACAATAAGTGGACATGTGAACAGAATGAGACGTCATTGGGCAAGGGCACATGGCACTTTAAGACATGGTTTGTTGAGGTTTACCCACCACTGTTGTTGGGTTTTGTTTCAGTAAATTGTAAGAGGTGAAATCACCACTGCATGCTTCTGCTGAAATGCAACACTTTCATGATATAATATCACTGTAGATGATGACCACTGAAACGGCCCTGATAGCTGTGACTGAAAAACTCAAGAGAGCTAGATCTGTCGCACTGTCGTCGGTTCTCATCCTGCTTGACCTCTCTGCAGGCTTCGACACGGTCAACCACGAGATCTTCCTGTCAATGCTCTCTAACCATGGGATCACTGACTCTGTATTGAAGTGGTTCAGATCTTATTTAGAGGGTTGATCCTACCAGGTAACATGGAGTGGGTCCACATCCACTCCATGCAGGCTCTCCACTGTTGTCCCACAAGGCTCAGTACTGGGTCCTCTTCTTTTCTCACTTTACACCCATTCTCTTGATGAAGTAATTTCTTCTCTTGGATTCTCATACCACTGTTATGCTGATACTCAACTGATGCTTTCCTTTCCTCCTTCTGACACTCAGGTATCCAGCTGCATTTCATCATATTTGGCAGACAGCTCCACATGGATGACAACCCACCATCTGAAGTTCAACCCTAGCAAAGACTGAGCTTCCATTCATTCCTGGAAAGACTGGTCTGCATCTCGAACTTCCTGTCCTGTTTGAGAACTCCATCATCATACCGTCTCAAGAAGCATTGGTGTGATTATAGACGACCAGTTATTATTTTCTACTCACATCACAAAGGTGGCACGGTCATGCAGGTTCTTCCTATTCAACATTTGACGGATCCGACCCTTTCTGACCCAGGATGCTGCCCAGGTGCTTGTCCAGCCTCTTGTCATCTCAAGACTTGACTACTACAACTCTCGTCTGCCTGGTCTTCCTGTAAGAGCCATCAGACCCCTGCAGTTGATCCAATATGCAGCTGCTCGACTGGTCTTCAATCAACCCAAGTTCTCTCACATCACTCCACTGCTGCATTCACTTCACTGGCTTCCTGTAGCTGCACACATCAGATTCAAAACCCTGATGTTTGCCTACAAAGAAAGAAATGTACCAGCCCCTCTCTACCTAATGGCAATGGTCAAATCTCGAGTTGCACCTCGAACCCTTAGAGCTTCCAGTACGGCTCAGCTTGACCCAACATCCTGCAAGACACGGGGAAAACTAGCCCCCAAAGTGCTGGAACAAACTCCCACTGACTGTTTGGACAGTGGAGTCTCTCTCAGTCTTCAAACACAGACTGAAGACGATCTCTTTGTGGACCACTTAAGTGAGCACTAGTTCACACTTATTTTACACACTTTATTTTTACACACTTATTGTAATGCTCTTATATTGTGTATAATTGTGTATATCTTTCCTTCTTTCTAGGTATTAGTGATGGTTTAGTTCTAACAGTGTCTGAACTGAAGAGTAGTCTGGACTCTAATCTGTCTGTACTAGCTGAGATAATTCTCTTAATGGAGACAAAACACTGCTGTACATCACTCTGGACAAGAGTGTCTGCCAAATGATGTAAATGTAAATGAGTGAACTTTTTTCCTTTTCCATAAATTTCACTCGAAAGCCAAATATCCCTAACTTTTTGTGAGTAGTGTATATGTTGTGCTCTCTCAATCAGGACCTCATGGTTTATTAGTGTGGGAATCCATAGTGGCAGATATCACTGAAAGACTGCAGCAAAATCCTCCACCAACTCAGGCAGACCCAACAGACTCAGATTATTTTTGGGGCTTCTGTCTTCCAAATCGGTTAGTCTTTTTCAATCTCTTGACCAAGCTGCTTGCTGAATGTTGTTGACTCAGGATTGAAGAAGTTTGATAGATTTGCTTTGACTTTCCAGTTTAACAAAAACGTGTAATGATTGATAATCCTGAGCTTTAGCTTTTGGACTACAAATATGACACAAGCAGAAAATATATGACTGTAATTTCTGGGTGCACCATTAACATGTTATGTTTTTGCCAAATCCGCTAACTTTACCCAACACTTCTGAAGCTCAATCCAACTCTGTACTATATTTAGCATAATGAATGCTTCTTACTAACAACATTTTCAGACTCTTCCCTCATAAGTTGCTCACTGTGTTGTGGTTCTGGGCAAGGAAAGCTGCATAATTGTTTTTGAACTCTGCTTGGCCAGTATATCCTGGTGGGGAAAATCCTTTGCTTTTGCAGTCTGTAAAAAATGTATGGGAACCAGATTTTCTCCCAAATTTTTCACAGTTCTAAAGGCTCTGCACATGGCATGCATGTGAACCAACAGCAGGCTGTCAAATATTTGCACATTTAATGCACTCTTTATTTCCAGAACGTAAAATTTTTTGGGAAAATAAATTACATATAAAGTGCAGCCTGTGCAAAAGTGATGGCAGATTAAATGTTTTAATGTATTGTTTCACAAATGTGTCAGAAAATAAATAGAAACAGTGAACTACAATGTGCAGAAATTATTTTCATTTTATTCCCTGCAGATGTGAACGTGTTACTTATTTGGCACCAGTGGTGTCCAAACTTTTGCACAACACTAGGCATATTTATAGATGATCTATTTGCTATTAATGGATTAAACAGGTTCTATTTCAATACAAATTTTTTCAGTGTCTTTGATGCAGAGGGCCTTTAGTAAATCTGCATGTATATGTATATTTATAGATGGTCCATTTGTTATTGCTGGACAGGCTCTGTTGCACTGCTTTGCATCTTTTATAGAGAATGCTTTAAGTACACCTGCCACAACCTTTCTAAACAAGAAGATATTTGGCATCTTTTTATTATTAGGAAAAAAAATATTTGCCTCTGTCAAGAAAACATCTCATGAACATTATATAGGATAACAAATGGAATTAATATGCATCTTGGGTGATCCAATCACAAATGACTGCCAAAACATATAGCTGTTCACATATGACATTTTTAATCTTTGTGATTGGACTTCTAATATAATTTCTGCTGGAGGAGGGGCATTGTGCCCATAGAGAGCATCCTGAGCAGCTGCACTGTTGTCTGGTTTGGGAATTTCTCCGCACCTGAGCACAAGACTCTCAGGTGCCAAATAAGGTGTCCAACAGTTTCATCACTCAGAATGTCAGACTCCTTAACACACACAGTCTGACTCTCAGGGACTAAATATCACCACATTTGCACAGCACTGTATACTGTAACACTCACTGCAATATTTGCACACTACACAAAAGATGTAGGCTGGAATCTTTGTTCCTACTATGTACTGACCATCTCTATATTTGTCCTGTAAGAATGTCTTAGTCTAGTCAGAGGGCTTGTACTATTGTATTGGATGTGTACGACTGCATGTTTATTGTATGTTGTCACATGTATGGAGTTAATTTTGTGCCAAAAATTTTACACAAAAGAATAAAATATGCAAACAAAAATCTAAGAAACAAATAGAAAAAATATGATGCGAATGCAAAAAAGAAAAAAAGAAAAAAAAAACAAATATATATATTTTAGAGATATTGTTTACTTTATTACTCTTCACAATTATGTGATACTTACTGTTGCCAAAACTCAGAAGCAAAAAACTGAAGCAGAAGTGAGAGATTCCAGAAACAAAATACTTTACCAGCAAAATCCACAAAAACAAAATTAGACAAAAATTAGACAAAATCCAAATAAAAGTAAGTATCACATAATTGCAAAGCGTAATTAAGTATCTCTAAAAATATGTTTTGAATTTGCCACATATATTTTTTCCATTGGTTTCAATGGAACCATTTCCATTTTATTATTTTGTGTAAAACTTTTGGCACAAAATTAACTCAATACAATACAAATGTCTTGTGTTGTGCGTTGCACCTGGTCCTGAAGGAATGTTATTTTGTTTCATTAAGTACTGTACTGTATATATCTGATATGACAATAATAAACCTCTTGAACGCCTGATTAATAAGATCACTGTCCTGCTGCTTTTGTTTTGACACTGAAATGGGTATCAAGCTGTTGTAACAGACTTGGTCTGGTAGCTTATGAAGAGAGGAGATGCTGAATGAGGCTATGAAAAGTAGCTGATGTTATAAACAGTTTTTACATGTGTCTTGACCACCTTTGCATATGGAGTGATCTTATTACAATGTGTCCTCGAGATGAACTGTACCCCATTCACATTTGTACCTGTGCTGACCACTTATAATCAGATCACCCAGGACACTTGTTAATGCCAGATGTGAACTAGTCCATAAAGTCTTTATATTCTGCAATGATTCTTATACCTGCATCACTGAACTTCACTCAATACAGAAAGGCACCTGAGCATTTTATTACCAGATCTGCTGTATGAACTGCAAGTGAGACCAGTCATAAGGAGACATACCTTAAATACAAGAATAATGTAAGTAACAGAAATTCCATGACCACTTCATGCAGGAATCCATGAATATTTAAAGGGACCATGTCCTCCTCACTGCTTAAATGACTGTGTAAATATTAAATATTTTAAATATGTTCAGAAACATCTGTATATGGGAACTGAAGTGAAAAAGTGCTCATTTTAAAGATGTTCTTGTTAATGTGAAGTCATAAAAACAACGTATGCACATGTATCTGCATATACAGCAGCTAGCTCCCCTGTCACACTGCAGTGTTTTCTGAATAAGGAAATTGGTGATAATCCTTAAACAAAAGCAAAAAAGTAGCTTTTCAGGTCTACAGTTCCACTGTACTCGCTAGGCAAGTTAGGCAACTGTATATTGTGTACTATCAGTCCTATAAGAAGATTATGACCACTACCTACCTAATAGTGGGAATAACGACCCTTGGCTCAGATGAGACTAGCAAGACAAGGATTGTATGAGGTGATGGAAGGTATCCGGAAGCACTTGTGCCCATTCCATCTGAAGATCACCCAGGACGCTTGTTAATGCAGGGCGTGAACTGGGCCATAGAGTCTTTATATTCTGCAATTATTTTTATACCTGCATCGTTTAACATAAAATGACTTTGTTTAACTCGATACAGACAGTTACCACAGCATTTTATTAAGTGTATTACTTGCTGACAATTCTTGAAGTAATAAAGTAAGCAGCTTGGCAGTTTTATGGTTCCACTGCACTGACTAGGCAAGGTGGGCATGTGTACCATCACTTCAGAACTTTTTCCACCTTTAATGTGACCCATAATCTGTACAACTCAATTGGAAAACAAACAAATCTTTCAGAGAGAAAAAAACGAATGTGCTTGCATAAATTTGAACACCCTCTTATAATTGGGGGTGTGGTTGTGTTTAGAAATAGTCAATCACATGTAATCTAATGTTAAATAGCAGTCAGTACACAGCTGCCATCAATTAAAATGATTCGGACTAACCCCAAATAAAGTTCAGCTGTTCTAGTAGGACTTTTCCGACATTGTGTTATCTGCATTTTACAGCAAAAGCCATGGCTCATAAAGAGGTTTTAACACATCAAAGGGATCTCATTGGTGAAAGGTATATGTCTGTACACAACAATATCCAAGGCATTAGACATACCACGGAACACAGTAGAACACTGGATCAAGTCTGCCAAAATCACGTTAGAAAACTTGTTAAGGTCTGATGAGACCAAGGTTGAACGTTCTGGACATAATTCCAAAACATGTCCATCACCAAAAGAACAGCAGACACACAGTGAAGCATGGTGGCGGCAGCATTATACTTTGGGGCTGTTTTTATGCATCTGGAACTGAGGCTGTTGTCAATGTGGTGGGAATTATGAACAGTTACAAATATCAGTCAATGTTGGAACAAAACCTTCAGTCCTCTGCTGAAAAGCTAAAGATGAAGAGAAATTTCACCTTTCAGCATGACAATGACCCACAGCATATGTCCACATCAACAAAAGAATGACTTCATCAGCAGAAGGTCAAAGTTTTGGAATGGTCCTTAGCCCAGAACTAAGGATGTATAAAGGAGATGTCCTGTCAATCAGATTTGGAGCGCTTTTGCAGGGAAGAGTGGGCAAAGATTGCCAAATCAAGATATGTCATGCTGATAGATGTTCCCCAGAAGAATGCAGTCATAAATCCAAATATTTAGAGTAATATTACATTATTACAGGATTTGTGCTGCTATTTTATTTTAGTTATTTTTTATTCTTCCACCCTAAAAGTTTTCAGTTTATTTTTCAGTGGAATTGTACAAATTAGGGGTCACATTAAAGGTGAAACAAGTCCTGAAATTACTCATCTTGGTCTCGTTTCTTACATGACATGACAAAAACCTGTCAAGGATGTGTCTCAGTCCATTCTTCTTTGGCAAATTTCTCAAGCTGGTCCAAATTTGATGACCTTCTGGCATGAACCTTCATCTGCAGTTCACCCCACAGATTTTCAGTGGGCTTCAAGTCAAGACTTTGTGCAGGCCAGTCAGTAATGTTCACTTTGGTCTTCTGGAGGTAGTTCTTCACCATGAGCCATGTATATTTTTGGGTTGTCCTGTCAGAAGAGAAAGCAATGACCCAGACCAAGTTTTACTGCTGACTTCTTAAGGTTTTCTTTCAAAATCTTCACACATCCTTCTTTCTTTATGATTTCTTCCACCTTGATGAGATTCTCAGGTCCAGATGCACTGAAGCATCACCACAGTAAAATACTCCCACCACCATGTTTCACAGTGAGGATGGTGTTCTTTGTGTAGCCTGTCCCTTTTTCCTCCAGACATAAACAGTGTCTCTGTGGTCAAAGAGCTCTAGTTTATCTGACTAAAGGACCTGCTTCCAGTATACATCATACTTCTCCAGGTTGTGCTTAGCATACTTCAGTCTGGCCTGAAGGTCTTTTCTGCAGAGATGGACTTTTTCTTGATGTGCAAACTCATGATTCATGTCTGTGCAGGACTCTAGTGATTGTGTTTTTTGAGACAACAATTCCTGACTTGACTATGTCATTCACTAGTGTCTTGGCATTTGTTCTGGGGTCTTTAGATACATCTGTCTAGTATCCTTTACTAGTTTCCTTTACAAGGTATTTGAAATCCTGCACTTTCTACCTCGTTTAGACTTGTAAATGCTGTGATACCTTTCTCCTGCTTTGTAAGCATCAATTATTATTTCTCAATTTTAAACAGATTTCTTTTATTTTTGGCATAATGCTTTCTCAGGTGACAGCTCAAATGCTTACTGAAGCTTTTATACTGTGTGTAAATTGGGAGATAACCCTCAGCAGTGACTTGATATAATACGTTTTCTTCATTACAGAGTTAAAGCACACCATTGCACAGCAGTGTTTTGTACTGTGGTTCAATAAAAAAGTCAGTTCGTAAGGGAGCTAATAATCCGGCTGATTTTGGTTTCTTTTGAAATAGTTCTGTTAAGGTATGCAACTAAAATAATTTATGCTTTCTAAAGAAAACTAGAAATGCTATGGTGAAAAGTCCTTGCTCTGTTATAAAAGCTTTACATTTCATAGGAGGGCTAATAATTTTGATCTTAACTGCATACATGTGGAAATGTTTCATTTAAAAGCTAAACCTCTGCTGCTGTAAAAAAAACCCAGCAGTTTACCAAATATATCACCATCGTCATTTTATACCCAGTAAGCTCAAACATGACTTATATTTAATACAATCAAACACACAGTCCTTTGTGTTTGTGTTTTCATACTTGGGAATCAAATATGCTTAACAGCCAGAGCCCCAATGAAAGTCCTGCTTGTTTTTAAAGGAGGAGGCATGACTGCCTCTCACTGAAAAAAAGGGGTTTTGTTGTCAGAATGCTCCCCATAGCTGTCCTGCATGATTCAAATTCCTGCTGTTTTCTGTGTAAATGCTGTTGAACTCCCGCCATTCTCACTTGTCTTGAGTTTGCACAAAGATTGGAGGGAAGGACGTCCCAATGCTCCAACCATAGTTGATGCAAGTACAGATACCCAAACAGCCCACATCTAAAAAATGTAATACAATGAAAATGTTGCTCCTAATTTATTTGAAAACCTCAGTTATCATTTGCCCTGGTTTTATCATAAAGTTTGGTTATCGTTGATTTTTGGGGAAATTTTGTCCCAGTTATCGTTCATCTGACCATTATTTATCCGTGTGTCCACATGACTCGCCGCTAATTTTGCAAAAACAAAGCATCCAACCCTGATGTTCGTCTGACCGTTCAGCGTTCATTCTGGCTTTGTTTCTCATTGAGTGAGATTCACCCCGCAAGTTTATCTGAAACATTTCTATTGTTTTTCAGTGTATTTTGTGCATGTTTATTGAGTACACCAGAAACAGACCTTTCTGGACACATCTCCATACACTAAGAAGAGTCTTCAGTAAAGGTAAGAGTTTCTACAGGACCGTACCCAGACTTATGAGTGGAACCAAGCACAGAGCAGATAGACCAACAGGTTCAAGAAGCACCAAAATAACACTCAAAACAAATGAAAACACGTCACACTAAAGCGATTGCGTGCAGCACTACCGCCTGAAAACAGAGAACTGCAGCAGAGAACCCAGAGAACAGGTGTACAAAGCAAAGGCCACACCAGCACTACAGAGCGTAAACCTGTAAGAGTGATGTTACATGTTAATTTATCCATTTCATTAGTCTTTAGTGTTTATGTCTCATTGTGTTCTGTATGTACAACTGTAGTTATTCTATATAAAATGTCTTTTTGTTCATATTTTGGAGTGTCTGGAACAGATTAATTGGATTTACATTATTTCTTATGGAAAATATGACTTCAGCTGTCGTTTGCTTCAGTTATCATCAGACACTTTAGAACAGATTAATGACTAAAACCGAGGTTCTACTGTATTTTATATTCATTATACTTAAAGTGACATAATTCAATAAGTTTTTGTTTTTCTGTTGATCAGTATGGATGACTATAGCTCATGAAAATCAGAAATCCAGGATCTGAAATTATTTGAATGTTTCATTTGGAGTTTGAGCAAATTACCACATAAACAGTATCAAAATAAAAAAAATAAATGCTGAAATATGTCACTTTACCAATTTTGTCATGTTTTGCTATGTTATTAAAGTTCATCATCGTGATATTAATATGTATAAAGTATGTACTTATTTTTGGTTACAATAAAATTCTCAATCTCTTTTAAACACAAGTCTCCCAAAAATTGGTGCTTTGTTTTCACTGTCCATATTTCAGTATTGTGTATATTGCTTCTCCAATAAAATAACACACACAGAAAATAATTCTGTATCAGCCAAGAGAAAGTGAATCATAGTGAAAACACGAGTCTGAATCATTTAAACCATAATCTGACTGAATTACTGAATTCCACTCCTATTTTGACCAAAGATGAAAGATTTGACTAAATGAAGAATTTATTTAGGAACAGTTTAAGGTCCAACCTGAATATCCATTTCACACATTGCTCAGATGATCCGGAGAGGGTGTGCTCACAGTTCCAGCTCATAAATCTGTGTGTGTGACAGACAGTTTGATTAGGGTTGAGAGACCTGAACAGACTCACAAGAGATTTTGTCTCCCAGCAGCACCATAATCCTTAATCTTCTCCACGCATGCTACACTACTGCTAACCACACACTCAGCACAAGACATGGGACCATATGGGGAAATGGTCTCTGAATTCACGTCAGAGTTCAGCTACAGTTACCACTTTCTTCCCAAACATAGCCGATCACTCTACACATATTTGGTGTCTGAAGTTAGCTTCACTGATTTTGCTGTGGAGCTATGAAGCGAATGCAGCTATCAAACAGCTAACGCGCCACCAACTCAAATAATGCAAAGTGTTAAGTGATCTCAAACAGACTCACGTAGTTTCTAAGCTGTTATCTATCAAAATGGAAATATTGTGGCTCAGCAGGTTAAGACGCTGACACTATGACCAGAGGATCGTGAGTTTGAATCCCGGTCATGCTGTTTGCCATCAACAGTCAGGGCCCAAGAGAGCAAAAATTGGCAGTGCTCTCTCTGGGTGGGTAGATGGCACTCTGACTCTCCCCATCACTCACACATTGCAATGTCAGCCGGCTTAGGCCTCTACTGATTGGTCCATTCAGAGCTGGGAATCCTGCACTTTCCTCTGAGCATGTTGGCTCCCCAGTGATGGTGTATCAGCGGTAGTTAGAAAAGAGGTGGTGGCTGCATCACACACAAGGGAGGAGGCTTGTGTTTGTCTTCACCCTTTGAGCCCCCTTGTGGGTGGGATGGGTTAATTGGCTACTACTACATTGGAAAGGGGATAATAATGGGCAAAAACGTAGAAATAAAATTATTTTAAAAAATTTCAATCAATCAATCAATCAACATTTATTTATATAGCACCTTACAACAACCAAACTCGACCAAAGTGCTGCACACAAATAATCAATAAACCAACAATCAATCAATAAATAAATGTAGTATCTGTGCAGTTTGTAAAAATACAATTTGTGGGCATTTAGATGTTAAAAGCCATTCTACACAAGTGGGTTTTAAGTTTGGCTTTAAATTGGGGCAGGTCAGTGATGATACGTAGATCAGTGGGCAAGGTATTCCACAATTTAGGACCTGCTACCGCAAAAGATCTGTCTCCCCACTGCTTACATCTAGACCATGGAACCTCCAGCAGATACTGTCCCACAGAAAGGAGAGCTCTGCCAGGCTGATGAAACCTCAGAATATCACATACATAAGGAGATGCGAGGCCATGAACTGCACAGAAAACAAACATCAGGATTTTAAACTGAATCCTAAACTGTACTGGGAGCCAGTGAAGGGAGTAAAGAACAGGTGTAATATGGTCATGTTTCCAGTTGTTAGGCGGTGGAGCAATGCTTGGCTTAGTCCAATGTACAGTGCATTGCAGTAATCCAGGTGTGAGCTAACAAAGGCATGGATTGCTTTTTCGAGATAAACAAAAGACACGACAAGTACCGGAGCGTAGAGGAATACATACACTATAAGACTCCAAAGTAGTCGGACCGTCTCGAGAGGAAAGACACCCTGTCATAGACGACCTCCAAGGTACCAGATCTACATTCGTCAC
>BRDA01014368.1:109824-125856 GCA_036984385.1 Crenuchus spilurus | reverse complement strand
AACCTCAGAATATCACATACATAAGGAGATGCGAGGCCATGAACTGCACAGAAAACAAACATCAGGATTTTAAACTGAATCCTAAACTGTACTGGGAGCCAGTGAAGGGAGTAAAGAACAGGTGTAATATGGTCATGTTTCCAGTTGTTAGGCGGTGGAGCAATGCTTGGCTTAGTCCAATGTACAGTGCATTGCAGTAATCCAGGTGTGAGCTAACAAAGGCATGGATTGCTTTTTCGAGATCGCTCTGGTTCAGGAAGGGTTACACCTTGGCAAGGAGGCGAAGCTGAAAGAAGCTTGCCTTCACAACAGAATTCACCTGTAGGTCAAATTTCAGACTTGAGTCCAACTTTACCCCCAGATTTTTAACCGCCTGACTACAGTGGGGGGATAAAGCACCAAGACTGGGTGTAACTGTATCCAGCAGGTGTGATGAGCCAAACAGCATACATTCTGTCTTGCTCTCATTTAGACAGAAAATTCTGAGACGGCCAGAGTTTAATACCGCTCAGACATTTATGAATGGACTATAGCATCTACAGGGTTCGGCAAAACGGGCAAATAGATTTGTAAATCATTTGCATACAAATGGAATAAAACATTGTGCTTCTGAATTCGTGACCCCAATGGAAGCAGGTACAAACTAAACAGAACAGGGCCCAAGATGGACCCCTGTGGAACACCAGAGGTCAGTGAGGCTGATGAGGAGGAGAGGTCATCGGTCATCACAGAAAAAGTTCTGTCTGTAAGATATGATCTCAACCACTGTAGTACAGATCCTTGGAGGCCCACATGCTGAGCCAGACGTGTCAGGAGGATAGAGTTGTCCACGGTATCAAACGCTGCAGTAAGGTCCAACATTATTAACAGCACAGATCTCTTAGCATCAATGGACAGGAGGACGTCACTCTGAACCATCAGAAGTGCAGATTCAGTGC
Source organism: Crenuchus spilurus (assembly GCA_036984385.1). NCBI lineage: Eukaryota > Metazoa > Chordata > Actinopteri > Characiformes > Crenuchidae > Crenuchus > Crenuchus spilurus. The sequence goes on along the minus strand of BRDA01014368.1, from coordinate 124,918 downwards.
TATGGTGTGTTTAAAAACCAGACTGAAATTTCTCAAAAACCTGATTATTTTCCAAAAATGGCTGCAACTGTTGGAGTACAACTCTTTCCAAAACCTTCGACAGGAATGGTAAATGGGACACTGGTCTGAAGTTTGACAGCACTGTCAAGTCAAGATTGGGTTTTTTCAGAAGAGGCTTGACCACAGCCTGCTTGAACACAGTTGGAACAGATCCTGAACTAAGGCAGCTGTTAACGAATGAAAGGAGGCTTGGTCCCACTGTGCAAAAGATCTGCTTAAGCACCCTAGACAGAATAATATCTAGCGGACAGTTGGTAGGTCTCAATCCCTGAACCACCTCAGACAGCAGGGATAGAGACTCTGCCTCAAACATATCAAACATCACAGAGATGACAGTAGAGGGACACATGTCAAAAACAACAGCTACAGTACCAATGCTCTGTCTAACAGAGGCCACCTTGTCTATAAAGTAATGTAAAAACTCATTGCAGGTAGCCTCTGATACATTTTTCAAAACATTGCTAGATGGATTGGTAACAGATTGGATTGTTTTAAATAACACTTGAGGGCGATTACAGCTAGTGGAAATGACATTTAATAAATATTGACATTTTGCGACTTTAACAGCTTTTTGACAGTCATCGAGACTAATCCTGAGGATGCCCAGTGAAACATATAACCTGTCTTTCTTCCACCTTCGCTCAGCTTGTCTCAGTGCCACCTAAGGGTGCGGATGGTATCATTTAACCAGGGATCTGGCTTAGGTTTGGGCGAAAAAAATAAAAATAAAAATATGTACAAACGCTAACTGTTCTTAACTTTTGAGCTAAAAATATTTAATTCTGGAGTAGTAGCCTTCTGAGGGCAGCCATAGGCTTGTGGTTGAGGAACCGACCTTGTGACCTGAAGGTCACTGGTTTGGACCCAGCGACAAGAACCAACTGAAGTGCCCTTGAGCAAGACACGTAACCCGCAACCACTCTGGGCAAGTTTGCAATCTGCCGCTAGTTTCTCTGCACAAATGGGTTAAATGTGAAGGTCAAATTCCTCTGTGTGTGCAAGCATATTAGTCAATGTCTCACTTTCATCTTGAAGCCTGAATTTTGCACAAAGAATGTTAGTTTTAAGGATCATAAATGTCACACAACATCATAAACCATGTTATTATCTCTAGTAGACTTGCTTAACAACTCAAAGTGGTTTGAGGCAAATGTGATGATTTATGCATGCAGTTAGACTGGTGCTAATTGGTGAGGTATACTTCCTGTACTTTGTAACCACATTAGCCTCATAGCTCCAGTGCAACGCTAAACAAAGTTTATGTCTTGTCTGACTCACTGCAGTACTGGTAAATGGAAAATTGCATGAATGTATTTTTTTCAATTAACTACTTCTTTAGGAGTCCTGACTTACTATCAGTTCAACCAGTTCACAGAAATGGATTTTGTAAGCAGTGACTTACACTAAAACTGTTATACAGACTGAATTATGAATGGGTTTGTATTGTTACATTACTGTAACACCAGCATGTTTTACCAGATGTAAAATTAGACAATCACATGTATATATATAACTTAGATTAGTCAGTGTAAAGATTGTATATCAGTATATTTTACTGTCTTCTCAACAGAACTCAACACACAGCCATTAATGTCCAAATAACTGACAACACAAGTGAGTACACCTCACAGTCAACATGTCCAAATTGTGTGCAGTTGTATTGTTGTTCCTCCCTGGTGTTAGACTCACAAGGTTCCAGGTGTGAATGGGGAGTAGGGCTCTTAAATTTGGTGCTTTGGGTACAATTCTCTCATACTTGCCACTGGATATTCAACATGGTACCTGTTGAATATCTGGATGGTCATATCCAGTGGTTGGATTAAAAAAAGAAACACGAGTGCTGCCAGCATTGCTGCAGAAGTTAAAGAAGTGGGAGGTCAGCCTGACAGTGCTCAGACGCCATCTGTTAACCTTTGAGGTAAAAATATTTCATTCTAAGTAATTCTGGAGTAGTAGCCTTCTGAGGGCAGCCATGGGCCTGTGATTGAGTAACCAACCTTGTGACCCGGAAGATCACTGGTTTGGGCCCAACGACAAGACCTGACGGAAGTGCCCTTGAGCAAGACAGGTAACCCACAACTTATCTGGAGTTTCTCTGCATGAATGGGTTAAATGTGCTATACAAGCCCTGCGCTGAGTACTCTCAGTTATATACACGTTTCGTTTCTATAGTGCTGTCCGATGAAAAGATATAATCATGTATGTGCAAAAATGGGAGGGGTGTACTCACTTTTGTGAGATCCTGGAAAGTTTTTTTTTTCACAATTACAGTAAAAAAAATTACTTTAAAAACTACTTTAGAAAACTGTATTGCTCAAATGTTTCTCTTTAATGATATCTAAGGAGATTTAATGAATATTCTAATAAAATTCAAAAGGAGAAATAGCATAAAAAGTAGACCTGAGATACTGTTGGTCTGAAATATTTTTCTAAACCCCACATAAAAAAAAATACTTTAAACATAAGATGAGATGGACTTTATGGTAAAATCTGAACATAAACTACAAAAACTGTACAATAACACTTTATGGTAAAATTTGAACATAAACTACAAAAACTGGACAATAAGATGCTAATTTTTAAACACAGCACTGCTGGTGTAACAGCACTAATGGGTTTTCAGCATCTGATCCAGTTTATGCGTTGTGGTATGAACTACAGCTGATTTATATTCAGACAAGAAAATTTTGCATTTCTAGTGACCTCTGGTGGATGTTTTTAAGCCTAAAATATCTTTACCGATTGGTAGAGATGGCACAATCACCTTGTATTAAGTTAAATGCCTTCTCCATCAGCATAAAGTAACTGAAATATGAGTTAATATATTCATGTTAGTTTTCTAATATTAGTGTTTTTGTAGCAAATAAACTATTGCCCAGACATCTAACTTTTTAAATCTAAATCACTTAGGGGTCTAAAACTCACACAGTACTGTCTAATACATCTGAGACACCAAATTATTACATAAATTAAATAAAAATCTAATTACATCAGGTAACAGTATTGTCTTTGGAAAATATTGTGATGTACTAAATCAGTCTTACCGAAAGCAGTGCTGCGATTGGTCAGGTTGGAGTACGCATTCCCGCTGGGGGAGGAAGTGGCTGGGCTGGACAGCGGGCTGTATGAGGATGGGTCAGCCTGGTAGCTGTGGCTGGAGCCAATGCCAAATGGAGATGACTGGGCTTTACTGGATTGCGCTGGGAGCTGCTGCTGTAGGTAAACAGATACAGAGAGACTGAAATACTGAATTAGGACCCACCTAAAATACATTTAAATGAACCTTAAACTTGTAACAAACAACCCATTCAAACAGGTATTTAGTTACCCAGCAGGGCCCAATGAAATATGTGGAATTAAGTCATTATTACAACATCAGGATGAGTCTGACTTTTGAGTAGATCTTGCAGAATTTTTATCTCTTCCACCCTCTCTAGTGCATAGTTCAAACTTGTATTCATGCATTCTCAATAGTTTTAGACTATGATGAAGTTCAGCAATTTTAGCCCCAATCCACAAATAATGAGAGAAATTAGTTCAGCTGATGTAAAGTTTTCAGTTAATTTGCTAATCAGGAGAGTTTAGCATTTCCACAAAAACACAGTGATTGTCCTGTCCTCAACTGCAGCGCCTTGCTTTAGTCGACAGTGATGATACATACTGTAGAGTACTGTAGTGTATCACAGATGTGTAAAATGTTTTGTTGAACAAAATAAGTGTTTAATAACAAAGCAAGGTATGTAAAACCATCACTGTTATAATACATATCTGTTACAACATATGAGTGGGTTTGGGTTTCAAATTTACCACTACCCATGACAGTCGTGGCTTTGGGTCTGGTTAGAGTTTCATGCCCAGGGGAGCCAGCAACAGCAACTTTCATGTTTTCATACCAAAGCAGCCCATAAAAAACTGGGCTGCTGGACTATTTCTCAGTTTGTGTTGGTAAGTATGATACATTTTTTAACAATATGCTAGTGATGGGCGATAAAACGATATTGATGACTTTCACAATAATTTTTCCCTAGATGACGATAAGCCGGGACAATAGAATTCGATAAGCATTAACGTTCGTTTCCATTTCACGTCTAAGCAGCTTCACAGTGAGTGTGATACTGCTGTTCGTTCACCAGCACTGCCACTGGTTACACCCTAATCACGCAGCTCACTATCAGACTGCACACTGAACTGCAAGCTCCGTTGGAGAAGCGCATATGAGAGACAAAACGAGGTTAAACTGAGTGCGTGCATGAGCAGAAACAGCTGTGAGGTGAGCAGAGAAACGAGCAAACAAGGACAACTCGAGCTGATAGACAATATCTGTCTGTTTGCACAGCTGCACCAGTCTTTGGAGTAGTTTTTTATCTTGTTAATAATTAATTGTGATACACTGTTATATTTTCTACTTCTCTGCAGGACATATACCAGAGTAGTATATTTTGTTATTTAAAAAAAATTGTTAGGCATTTTTCACTTCAGAATATCTTCTGAGCAGGGGAATCAAAATGTAAATTTACTAAGTTTAGTTTCAGTGAAATCTGTATTTTGCATTCTGTATTCCTGTATATTATGTTCTGGCAATAAACATTTTAATATTTTAAATAGTAACATTTCATGTATTTAGTCTGATGATTTTAGAAAGATGTTATTTTAAAACTATGACAGTGTTAGAAAATTAAATATCGTGATAATTATCAACATTGATCAATATACCACTCTTTCACTGCAGACCAAGTCAGGAGAGAACTGAGGAGGCTTCACCCTGGTAAGGCAGCAGGCCCGGACAAAGAGTGCCCCAGAATGCTGAAAGCATGCACTGCCCAACATGGTGAGCCCCTTCAACACATCTACATCCTCAGTTTATGACTTGGGAAGGTCCCCATTATGTGGAAAACATCCTGCCTCATTCCTGTTCCAAAGAAAACACACCCCAAGGAACTGAATGACTATAGGCCGGATGCTTTGACATCATATCTATAGATCTATAGAAACATTTATTGTGATAAAATCTTTGGCCCTATCGCCCAGCTCTACAATATGCCCTGGTTAATGTGATACAGTGAGGAGGTGGGGACAGTGGGCCTGGTGATCACGTGGGGCTGGAGCTCACACATGCTTAATATGCTGTCAGTCCTCCCCTGCCACCAAAATAGCTCTGACGTGACGAGGCATGGATTTTCTAAAGGTGGACTGACATCTCGGGAATTTGGAGGTTACTGTCGTTGATCAAATACTGACAACTGAAGACCAAGAGAAACCCACAAGCCTTGTCATTTCAGAGATGCTCTGACCAGGGTACAATGCAATAACATTTTGGCCCTTGTCTCTCAGAATCTCTCAAATCTTCACACCTGCCCATTTCTCCATTGCCTTTCCAACGTGAGTACCAACTGTTCTTTTACTGGCTACTAGCCACGCTCACATGTTCCACTGTTAAGAAATAAACAATGTTATTCACTTCATCTCAGTGAACCGACATACGCTGATAACATTAAAACCACAACTTTGTGTCTACACTCATTGTTAATTTTATCATCTCCACTCACCATAGTCCATCTGTTTCTCTGTGAACTTTATTAGTCTATTTTTATCTGTTCTTCAGTGGTCAGGACCCTCACAGCACCACCACAGAGCAAACAAATATGGTGGTGGACCATCAGAACTGGAGTGACGCTCATCTGTTGCAAACACCTGAAAATAGTCCATCAGCCAAAATATTCTTCATTTTGTGACTACTGAGCTAGAGGATGACCAACACAATCTGTGCAGCAACACATGGGCTTCTCTCTGTGACTTTACATCTAAAAGGTGCTTCATCAAAATGTGTCTAACCCTTTTGAGATTAGGCAGACCCGCCTGTGGGAACAAAACCAAAATTCAGCATAAACACATATAACTCTGCAAGATTTTACCCTAGAACCAAAACTAAACACACCACAGCAACCTTAAAGGGTCTACTTTTCAAACATATATAGCTTAAATCTAAATATAGTTTTAGATCATTTTAGATGTGTGTCATGTCAGACTACGTCAGAGTGACTGAAAACCCCTCAGACTCCAGAGGGATAACTGAGTGAGTGGTTACAGTGTCCATCAGCTCTGGTGTGTACCAACAATACACACCACCACCACGTCAGCGTCACTGCAGTGCTAAGGATAATCCTCCACCTGAATAATATCTGCTGTGAGGTCCTGATCACTGAAGAACAGGTGAGAGGAGGATAATAAAGTACACAGAGAAACAGATGGACTACAGTCTGTAACTGTAGAACTACACAGAGCTCCTGTATGATCAGTGCAGCTAAAGACTGAAATAAAGGCAACAACAAAACAAAAAGAAATAGAGAAGGAATAGAAAGAGAGAAGCAGTGTGGCTGAAAAGTGATCTGATAATTACCAGCTAAACGCTCTGAAGAAAAGGTCAACCAGGAGTTCTTCATTATTTCCCTTAAACTAGATGAGACATAACACATGATGCAAATACTGGTCACAACAACACAGAACAGGTAAACACTGCGTGACTGGCCGGGACTGAAGCATGCAGATGGAATCTGTTAGCATCCCTGCTCAGGTCATTCCATTAGAATACACCAGTTTAAAGAGCAAAAATGTGAAACAGTATCCTTCCACACAGCTGACTTCGCTCAAGGCACGCGCGCACACGCAATGAGGAAAAAGCCCTCAAACACTCCACATGCAAACTTTTCCTCAACCCCGGCAACCCACTCAAACAGTCCAATCAGCCATAGGTCTCTGCCCACGCGCGTCTGGATCCAATACCGCCAGCACGCAGGGCAATTAACGTAACGCTCCGTTACACACTGATTACACTAACGGAGGCCATGAGTGGAAGCGCAGCAGGGCCAGCAGAGCTCCTGCACCTCCGCTTTACACTACTGTTCCAATACACACAGTGTGATTTAGCTGGGCACCCTTGGTTAAACTACATGGTTCATTGATTTTGTAAGTGAAATGTAAAATGTGCTCTGAGTAAAAGTTACTGCATATTACATATTACATGTTTTATTTTTCTAATGTGTTAAATTCAGCAAATAAACAGAAACGGGGACTAAATGCACCGTAAAAATGTCCAGAAAATATTCTAATTTGTTCCCCGAAGAGGTAAACGTATATGTTACTAACTTACACAATAGGGTGTCCAAACTTTTGCAAAACTTTATATGTCAAAAGAAATATCATAAACTTAACAGCAAAAGGCATTTTATATGCTTTACATATGAGCTGATTATTATATATCCTTACTATATTATTATTATTATTATTATTATTATTAATAATTATTATTATTGTTATTATTATAAATAATAACAACAATAATAATAATAAGTAAATTATGTTAGTACATGAGATGACATATTTAGAGTCATTATTTTGGAAAACAATTTGAATAACAGTATTTGTCCACATGACTTGCTGAACTTTTCTTTCAGTAAACACACTAAGAGACAATTTTAATGGTCTGTTGTGAACCCATTCAAACAATTCTGGGGTAAAAACGTGCTCATGTCATGGGTTTCACAGTCACATCACCCTGAATTGGGCTCTTCTGCTAAATAAAGTTTTCCATGGAATCATGATATGGTGTCACACCAAGGGACACGGCCATCAGTCAGAAAGTGTACATGCATTCTTACACATTTAGAAATGTAAGTATGACAAATAAAATGACTGCCACTTCACAAAAAATAGACACGTGTGAAATTAGGCCGGAGGAATTTAACATTTGTGTTCTTTTTCATTTATCAACCTGATGTCATACTGAACTGTGCTTGAGACAGTCACACCATAAAAAATCTAAAAACAAAGCAGGTATCATAACATTTTCATGTAAAATAAGAAATTTCATCATTTTTAATGATGTCAGTAACACTAACATGCCACATTAACGACTCATGTAAGTATTAGAACAAGTCATCACATTACAGAAGTCGCTGTGGTTCCAAATTGATATTCCTCCCTACATACTTACTGACCAAAGTCTTTTACTAGTTTATGTTGTTTCCTGTAGTATCTGAACTAAAGTCCTAATTGTTATCTCGCTGACTGTTGCTGGGTCAGAACATTTTTCTCACTGTGGTGAAATGCTGAAACCTTCAGGACCTTTAGAACAGAACTGTATCAGACTGCACATGTAAATTCATTTGAAGTTGTATTGACTCCACTCACACTGTCCTTACATTCACTTTACTGTTAAAGTTATAAGTCCTTATATTACGTATATAACTCCTAATATACATTGCTCTGCAGTCTCAGCTGTAACAGTGTTCACTCAGTGGTCATCACAGACACTTTCTTTGTTGCTCCTGTGTTCATTATAGAGCTTAACTGGTCAACTGTTCACCAACAAGTTGTTGACTGCTCTGTATCAATGACCTGAGGGACATCACTGTTATGCCATTTGGGAGGCACTCAACATACAAGAAGTCCATCTTCAGTACACCTTCACTACAGCAGCTCTAGAACATTAGATGAAGTTAGCGGTTTCTGAGATGCTACCACCCGTTGCCTGGTACCTTATTATCATGCCCTTTCAGACATGTCAAGACACAGTCTTTGATAATTTTGTGGCAGATGTTCTTGTCCAGAGTGATGTACAGCAGTGTTTTGTCTCCATTAAGAGAATTATCTCAGCTAGTACAGACAGATTAGAGTCTAAACTACTCTTCAGTTCAGACACTGTTAGAACTAAACCATCACTAATACCTAGAAAGAAGGAAAGATACACAATTATACACAATATAAGAGCTTTACAGCATTACAATAAGAGTTTAAACTAGTGCTGCTTAAGTGCTCCACAAAGAGATGCTCTTCAGTCTGTGTGTGAAGACTGTGAGGGACTCTGCTGTTAGAACAACCGGTGGAGTTTGTTCACCACCTGAGTGCCAGGACAGAAAAGAGTCTTAATGCCTTAATGTCTTCCACATGTCTTGAAGGATGGTGGGTCAAACCGAGCTGTACTAGAAGCTTGAAGGACTTGAGGTGCGGCTCGAGACTTGGCCATTGCCATTAGGTAAGGAGGTGCTGGTCCATTTTTTGCTTTGTAGGCAAACATCAGGGTTTTGAATCTGATGTGAGCAGCTACAGGAAGCCAGTGAAGTGAACACAGCAGTGCAGTGATGTGAGAGAACTTGGGCTGACTGAAGATCAGCTGAGCAACTGCATTCTAGATCAGCTGCAGGGGCCTGATGGTGTTGCTGTGCTCCTAAAACTGAAGCCATCACTGAAATGTCATTTTACTTGTGATGCAGTAATTGAAGCAGCTCTGAAACATGTATCACAGATTAATATGAGTGAGAACCCTTTAGCTAGTAGTCTCATTAGGTAGCTGCTAAAGTTCTAAAGTGTGACTGGCAGCTAAAAGCAAACACAGCTACCACTCCTGCTGTGACCTGCTTGTGTTGGCTTTGAGGAGAAAGAGTATGTCCTCATTTATTTTATTTTCAAACAAAATGAAAAAGACGCTGACTTTGTGGGAACACCTTCACTTTAAAGAGGTAGGTGAGGTTAACACTGATTCTTTGACCAGTCCAACGTAAAGTAAGCTTTTAGCCCCAACCAACTTAAATTCAACAGAAAAAAAATGACAGCAAATATGGACCATCGGATGTGTACAGATCTGTCTCAGTCAGGATGCTCTGGCCGCTCAAATCAGATTTTGAAGTGTCCTTCATGTACCTCGCAACACGACAAAGAGCAACACGTCAAATCCAGAATGACGGAAGTGTGAGGATCCAAGAAGCGCATCCCAAGTTGCCAGGTCCCAAAAAACACTTCAGCACACTGACTAACAGAAAGCAGCCCTACATAAGCTTAAAACTAACCCAAAATCTAATCTAGAGTCTAATCGTAATAATACATAACTGTAAGCTTTTTTTTGTCATTAACACAATACTTTTCCTTCTACTCTGCCCGTATTTAGATTTTCAGATCCTTCCACTGAATCTTCTAATATTACAAAGTCTACCTCAGGCATCTCCAGCTCTGCTCTTTTCTGCTCTGTTATTTTATGAGCTTTTTTGCCATTTGATATTTTTATACCAAGAACCTGACAACCTTCACCTGTTTGGCTGTAGTTACTGACGCCTCCTTGGTTACCACAGCAACCTAAACAGATAGGCTTGTGATGTGTGGACAGGCAAATCTGATCTGATCTCTTGCAGATAACTTTGTGGACAGACATCTCAGCAGATTTGTCTGCTGTCTGAACGTAGACTGAAGACTTACACTGTTAATACTTAGTTGGACAAAAAGTGCCTGTGTTGTGACTTTTCTCTGACAGTGTAGGGTGTAAAACATCTTAAATGACCTGCATGCCCAGTTTATTAGTAACCCTGTACTTACATATGGCCATTTTATCAGAAACTCCTGCCACTGGGTGCACTTTGTTTACAGTTACAGGACTGTAGCTCATCTGGATTCACTTTATCAGCCCAGGACCACTTACAGCATTCCAGAGAATATTAGCAATGCAAGCTTTTAGTTGATTTTTAATTGAAACTGAACATGTATTTAGAATTACACAAATGTTGTCATTTCCCATACAGCAAGGTTACACAGAACAAAATTTCATTGCAAGCTGCCTCAGAACAGGGTTGAAATATAGACTATATTAATGTCAGCAGAATATGAAAGAATATATAAAATATAGCAGAGAAATACTATAAAGTGCAGTAGTGAGAGACGTATACAAATTATATATAGAGAGTGCATACAGGGGCACAACGTCTGGTGTGAGAGCCTTGGTATCTCATACATACAGCATATTTTCATTCAGAGTTCAGCAGTCCGATGACCCGGGGACCTGCACCAAATTGCACAGAAGCTATATAGCATGAGACTCCTGTATTGGGTCTGTTTTTTGGTCTATTGTTTGTAACTGTGCTGTTATTTCACATAGAGCATTGTATTTTCATTGTTTTACTCATCGTGTATAAAGCACACTATGACTAAACATAACTATACACATTCACAACTGAGCAGATATTATTTGGAGCACTGGACCATCCTCCACACAGCAGTGACACTGACATGGTAATGACAAAGTCTGTATTTCTGGGATGTTGCTGAAGTTCAAAACATCCAGTTCTCAGGACGTCTGCTGTTTTGTAATTCTAATAGCCTCAGCAACCATTTGGAAGTCAATCCTTTGCCCTATTTCATTGTCTAGCTAATCAACATTCATGTCTGGGATTTCAACTCGACACCTAACCATCCCTTTGTTAAGAACTGTATAAAATCATCCTTGTCTCAGTCACCAGAGGACATTCTGCTCATCCCTGATGAGGTCATTCCGGTGGCCACCCATCTCCATCTCCAAGTAAAATACCATTTTTCCCATCTCTTTGCTGTCCACGTTTATTGTCAAGTGCCCATGAAATGTGTGATCTAAGAGTAATGTCATGGTAGCTGCTGCTGAGAGTGCTTCAGAAGGTGCTTTGACTTTTGGTTGAGCTATCACTTCAACCCAGAGAGATAAAGGTTCTCACCTGGCCAGAGAAAGGCGGCCGGCTGCCTGTCCAGGACACCTGGCCTGGGTTGAGCTGTCGAGAGATCTGAGCCAGGTTCTGACCTGCCGTACCGGCCGAGGACTGGATGTCATTCACACCGGGAACATGGATCACTGATGAGCTGAAAAGAGACATTTAGAATCAGAATCATTTTTACTAGAAGGGCACAAGATATACTTGGTGCAAGTGTCAACATAAAAAACAAAATATACAAAATATAATACACACAATGTGCGACATGGTGATGTGGCATCTGTGATGTCCCAGGACAACCTCATTCTAAGATAATTTTGTAAATATTTTTTACAGCATTCACACAATGTATTAATGGTCTGTGTGGGTTTTATGTCTGTATAACAAAACATCAAACTGCATTTTTACAGTACAATCGCTCTTTATCTCGAGAGTTATACAGATTATTTTTGTTGCTGTGTCTTTAAGAACATGATCTCAGTTCTGATTGGCTGATTGGCCTCTGAACTCGGCTCTTCTGCTGGCAAGATATTAACAAAATTCCGCAAAAACATTTATTTAACAGAGATTTTATCCTAGAAACTCAACATACTCCAGAAACCTTAAAGGGTCTACTTGTCAAATATATATATATATATATAGCTTGAACTGAATTATGTTTTTAGAGCTTAAGTAAGCAGAGAGGAAATTTTCCAGCATGTGTCAGCACACTGTGCTTTTTCCCGCCCCCTCGCAAAATCTGTCATTCATATGATAATGACATGGTAATTCTGTACATTTCACTGGTCTCTGTAAACAAAGATTGCAGCACCTGAACAAAAAATGCTCACATATCACCTCACATTTATTTAATAAAAATTCAATGTAAGGTGAGTGAAAACAGAGTGTCACCTCACGTTAGTTATGCTTTAGAAATAAAACCACATACAATGTCTAAAAACTATAATGAGCAGTGTGTAGCCAACACCTGTTTATTCAGTTCTGAGCTTAAAAGTCTTGACTAGAAATGTTTAGAGTGTTTTTCACAGTATATCAGCACATCTGAAAACAGGTTTTTGTAAAGTCTAAGTTTAGAGCAGATTTAATCAGAATATAGATTTATGACACTCTTACTGTTTAACACTGTTGTTGTTGAGTTTGTGCTGAACTTAAGTCTGTGTAACACTTTGTGTAAATAATTTTAGATATGTGTCATTTGTAAAAGGTCAGGGCATGTCGGACTACAGCAGGCAGGAGCAGAGACAGATGTAAGTAACTGCTATTCATAACCACAAAAATCACTGATGACACTTTTTCAAGGATGTAAAAATCTTTCACTAATCTGATGACGATGTTCTTAACAAGATTTCTGTCTTATACATTTCATTTCTTTGTAAATATGCTTTATAACATTAATAGAAAAGTCTATAACTTTAGTATAAGGGCCATTATGCCAGCTCAAGATTACTTACATCAACATATAATTTTTTTATAATTTTGCAAATACTGACATTAGCTGTTCATGAATACTCCAGTATTGCCTGTGCAAGTGATTTGAAGTATCTATGTAGGCAGCCTTCAAGTAAGGTGTTGCCGAGATGTGCAGTTTGTGTTTGTATTACTGAAATTGTATACAATTACAAAGGACTTAAACCCGTTTATTACACAGTGAGTGGTGTTTAGATAAATTCCACACAGGCACATCCTCTGTGAAGCCTTAATGCAGAAGTTATTTAGGATTCATATGAACTCTGCAGAGGTGAATTTATCTATGCACATCTTTATCATCCATCTGTTTCCTTATACAGGCTCAAACCCAAGAAAATCCTTGGGTGGTTAGTTTAATACAGGGATTAATGATAAAATCTGTATGTAATGAATGGAATGTGCTAGAACAGTAAAATGCATAATCCATCCATTTGTGTCCTGAGAAGAACAAATACCAGAAGTGCACACAAGTGTAAACGGACAAAGAATTTGTTCTGGAAAGTGTCAGAGCTGACAAGACATTCCACATTGACTCTCACACGTCCTGCTGAGCTTTTACACAATGTCAGGATGTAGAGTTAAATCAATGTTCAATATGTTTATATACAAGCAAGTATCAGTGTGCAGTAATGAAATGTCATATACACCCTCTAATAAGAAAAACAAACAAAAACAAAATACAAAAGTGCAGTGTTTCAGGTTGTATCTGGTAAACTTCATTTCATTTGTTAATATACATCTGCTCCTGCATTTCAGGCCTGCCACACATTCCAAGATTTGGGACAAAGAAATTTACGGCTAGTAATGTGGTAAAAACACAAAAAGAGGTGATTTCAAACAGGTGATGTCCACAGGAGACTGAAATCATGATTTGGTACAAAAGCAGTACACATGAAAGGCTGAGGCTTGAGGAGCAAAGAAGGGCAAATGATCTTCAGTTTGTAAACAGATGTGTAACAAATTGATTTCCTCAAAGAAAGACTGAAAGAATGTGCATCCTTCTCCCTCTACAGGCATAATGATCTAAAGAATCTGGAGGAATTTCAGTGTGTAACGGGCAAGGGGGTAAGATGAAGACTTGTGATCATCTATCCCTCAGACGACACTGCACTGAGAACCATCATTAATCAAGATCTGATATAACCACGTGGGCAAAAGATTACGTTAGCAAACCTTTATCAAGCACTACAATACAGAATTACATTAACAAAAGCCACTTCAAACTTCACCGTGCAAAAAAAGAAGCCTTATTTTAACCATGTCCAGAAGTGGTATCAACTTCTTTCGGTTCAGAGGCATCTGGGCTGGACCATCACACAGTGGAAGCACGTACAGTGGTCGGATGAATCAGTATTCAGATCGTTTTGGGTAGAAATGGATGCTGCGTGCTCTATCCAAACTGTTATTAGCAAGTCCACAAATCAGAGTGTGTCATGTGGGTATGAGATTGCGTCAGTGCTCTTAGTAAAGGAAGTTTACGCTTCTGAAAAGAACAGTGAGATTTTAGAAAAAGATATGCTGCCTTCAAGACAACATCTTTTCCAAGGTAGTCAATGCATTTCTGAACAAGACAATGCAAAACCACATGCTGCACACATTATAAAGTAATGGTTGCTGATGAAGATAATACAGATACTGGACTGACCTGCCTGCAGTGCTGACCTGCCCCCAATAAAGAATGCGTGGAGAAATTTAACAACCTTACAGTACACCTTAAGACGTGTTTGCAGGAAAAATGGAATAGAATACCACCTGAAACACTTCATCACTCTGTATCCTCTGTGCAAAAACATGTCTGAGAAGGAATGGTAATACTATAAAGTGGTAATTGCTTTACCAGACAAAACACAAAATAGTTTGGGATCATACTGTCTTCAATGAAATAAAACACAAAATAAATAACAAAATACAAAAAAACAAAAACAAAATAAATGTAAGAAACAGTGGTTTTATTTATTGATTTATTATTGCATGTTTTAAAGGAGAAATATGTTGATTCAAAATTTCACAGTGTCAACAAATCCCAAAAAAGTTGGGACAAGTAGCAATAAGTGGCTGGAAAAAGG